>JBBYHM010000023.1:891220-906972 GCA_038381775.1 Adansonia rubrostipa | reverse complement strand
TAAAATTCTTGATTGCAGTCTAATTTTCGTACAAGACAAAGAAAGTGAATTTAAAAAAAAAAATCATAATAATCCTCACTTTCCAATTTAAGAATTAATTGTTTTAGTAGCAAATTTTCATGCATAGGTAAAAAAAGGGAACGAATTAATAAATTTTCAATGTTTTAGATTTGAATAAAGCAAAGAATCCAAGCAGTTGTCAAATATATCCATCTGTATCTCCACTTTGTTTTTGTCATTTTCTTGAATTATAAGTAAGATACGACTTTAACAGTAGACCGACCACATGCGGGCCATATTATTCTGAGACACATAAAAGCTGGCCATTGGAATTCGGAATATAGAATATAGATTATAGTGCATGATTGACCCAAAGCACCAAATTAACTACTGTGGCTTATTAATAGTGTTATTATTTTGGTTAAATAAAGTTTTTGGCCTATAAATTATAGAAAATCAAAATTTAGATCTCATCATATCTCACTTATATGAATTAAAATTTGAAAATTCAATGTTCTTTTAATTAGGGTTCGTTGCGTTATTTATTATTATGTCGTGGCAAGGAAAATATTGGAAGAACCGATGACCGAACGCCTAAAAAGAAGGAGGTGAGAAATCCAATATAATTTTTTTTTTTTGGGGTGGGGGGTGGGGAGATAATTTTTCCAATCCTAATCAGTTGAATAATTTGATATGGTATGGACCACATCGTTATAGTAAACTTCACTAGGCTAGCAAGGAGCAAAGCAAAGCTAGCTTGTAAAGACGGAAGTTCTTAACCGTTAGGTTCAACGACTCCAAAACTCACCCAAAGCAACGGTAAAATGAACAAGATAGGTAAGAACAACGTAAGGAATGAACTTCTTTTTTATTTTCCATATTAAAAGTAACTTTTTTAATTTATTTATTTTTACGGTTGACGATGACATATGAAAAAACATATACATATATATATATACACACACACACACACGGACGGTCATGCTGACAAGCGCTGACGGGCATGGAAGGAGGGAAGGAAGTTTGAGACTTAAGGTTAATCTCCCCAGCCAGACCCAGTCTGTCTTTAATAGAGGACCCAGCCCATCAATGAGATGGGTTCATATAAATCTGCACCCCACAAGACAAGCAAGCAAAGCAAATCCAGATGCCATCTGCCACAATTGAACCCAACTCATGAAATCCATCAAATAATTTATTCATATTTGTTTTCTTGAAGTCCATGATTTATTCATATTTCCCAAATTTATACAGTTAATTCATTGGAAAAAAAATATTAACAAGTTTAAATATATATATTTTGTCAGGGCATATTAATAAAATATTTTAATTTCATAAATAAAATTAAAAAAATATCATATGTTTTATTTATTTACTTTTAAGTTTTAAAATAAACACAAAAAAGTGACAGCTTTTAAATTTATTTTATAAAACTGAAAAATTCAACTGTTAATATATTTGATGATGATCCTTTTCAAGGACCAAATTTGTTTTCTTATTGCTGGTTTAGTGGTTACTACTACAGCACATGCTTGAATGTCGTTTTAGGTATTTGGGTTGGGCTTATAGCAAACGGTGTCTAGATTTCAAAAGCGAAAACGCTGAGCCGACAAGCGAAAAGGAGAAAACGCTGTCGTTTCGAAGTATGCGTTACTTTAGTTAGGATATACGTCCGCCTTCCCACTTTCTCTCTCTCTCTCTCTCTCGCTCTATGTTTCGGGCCGAGAAGACTCATCGGTTCGAGGAAAGCAAAGTTTGAACAGCGAAGAAACGTTTATGCTTTGGTCTTTGTCAGGATATTAATTTTATATAATAGAAATGAACAAGAAAGCCTTGGCCATTTTGATGCGAGCCAGAATGAGACCTAATCATCCACCCGACTTTGCCCTTTCTCCTCTTTCTGTAAGTTTTATCTGTTTTTCCATTTTAAAGTTATTACAACATGAATCCAAAAATATGATTTTTCTTGTTTGGTTGAATTGTTTGATTAATCACGAATTTAATAAATTTGTGATTAGTTAATTTTTTATGAAAGAATTTGCTGATTTAGTTTGAGTTAATTAGCCACAGAACGAGGTTAATCAAATTCAATCAAATTCTCAAGGAAACCAATCCGGTGCAAACGTGGCTCGCCATGCTGCTGAACATGGAAATGAAAGGCTCAATGATCAAAGGTCTTTTATTTATTATGAATTATTCATATTACACAATCTTAAATGCAATTCCTGATGTTTAAATTTGGAAAAATTTTTGCTAATTAGATCCTTCGAGGGTGTACGAGAATCAATGCACTCAGCAGTATCAATGAATAAAACTGAAGTTCTCGATTCTGTACTTAATGATTTTTCGGAGGTAAACTATGGGTAACAAGCAATTACTAATTATCCTGAGTTCTAGTGTCTATTTCGGTGCTTAATAATGTTGTGAATTGTGATATAATGCAGGGTTATATTAGCCTTTCTTTTGAGAACCGCAGGAAATTATTACTCACACTTGCCAAAGAGTATGATCTCAACAGGACGCAAGTTCGTGAGCTCATAAAGCAATATCTTGGACTTCAGCTACCCGGTGATGAGCTTGCCGTTGGTATTTAGCTTACATTTTTTTTTTTTGAATTCTTGTTTTTGTGTTTAGCAGGGTTGAATGGTGTGGAGGTTTCTTGTTTCAGGGAATGAAGCTCAATCAGGAGGAGTTGAAGATGAAGGCTTTCTTTCAACTTTCTATCGCATAGAGAGAAATTTGAGACATTCCCTTAAGCCAGTGTATGAAATTCTATTTGAGCGACTTAACACACACCCTGGAGGGCTGAAGTTTTTGACCATCCTTCGGGCTGATATATTATCCATTATCGCGTAAGGTTATAGTCCTTTTTACAAGATTCCACCTTGTTTATCTTGATTTAATCATCATATTATTACTTTCGTTTTATCCCATAGGCGTAGAACCTTTTAATGATAGTTGAACACACTGTTAGTTGAAAAGTATGTTAGAGAATGTCCGAAACTCATATGGTTTTTCACTTCTAATTTCTTATACAAAGTCATCAAAAAATATCTCATACAATAGTTAAATGGAACTTCCTAAGGGCTTGGGATTATCTTGCATCATAGTCAATCATTTGGGCATTGGTATTGTCTTCCACTGAGTAGAGTTTAGGTCTTAGTTCTTATAGGATGGAGCCTCACTCTTTGCAATAAAAGGAAGCACTAATACGTTTATTTCATTTACTTTTTTTTTTTTTTAATATCTTTAGCTGTGGTGGGAGGTTAGGTGATGCTATAATTACATTGTTACCTTTGATTGAAGCGAAGCACAGCAGTTGCGATCTTGAATAATTTACATATGCCTTTTTACAAACTTCTATATCATGAACGAGAAATGATTTTTGGCATTGGAATGCTTAAGATTGAAACATTACAAGTGCTGAATTGTTAAAACTTTTCTTATATGGTTTAGGGTTATTGTTGCTGGCTTGTTGCAGATTTAGAACTTAGTTATACATTAATTGTTAAAGAATTGAAACATGATTAATTCAAATGCATAATAGAAACTGAAATTTTTGTAAATTTCAGAGAAGAAAATATTGCTTCATTGCGAGCATTAGATTCCTATCTGAAGGAGAAGCTTAGTACTTGGCTTAGTCCTGCTGCTTTAGAGCTCCTTCAGATTACATGGGATGATCCCGCTTCTTTGTTGGAGAAAATTGTAGCTTATGAAGTTCGTTTCTATTCTCCCTCCTGCTTGCTCATAGTATAGATTTTGCACTGTGTGGCCTTTTGTTATCTAGTGATCAAATTTTCTCCAGGCAGTGCATCCTATCAGTAATCTTATTGATCTTAAGAGAAGACTGGGAGTTGGTCGTCGTTGTTTTGGATATTTTCATTCAGCCATACCTGGTGAGCAGTTCCTTTCACTCTTTAGGGGGAGCGAGGGTGTTTTATATTGAACTGCCCGCAATCCCACCTCTCCTCTCTCCTCCTCTCCTCTACAGTCTCTTTCTCTTTCTATCTCTGTCTATCTAAGTGTTCTGTATTTCAGGCGAACCTCTTATTTTTATTGAAGTTGCACTTCTGAAGAACGTAGCACAGACAATACAGGTAAATTCTCTTTAATCGTACCATATTCCTTTCTTCGTCTTCTTGTTCTTAATATTCCTGTGAATGATAGGAAGTTTTATGGGATAATCCTCCAATTCCTGAAAGTGAGGCAACGTGTGCATTATTTTACTCGATATCATCAACTCAGGTAGAATGTCCCCACTCAACCTTTTATTTGTAAAAGATAATTATAGCGTAGTTACTCTGTTTCCATGTACCTGACTGCCTACTCGCGACTTTTCTCAGCCTGGCTTGGCAGGAATCAACCTAGGAAAGTTTCTTATTAAACGTGTTATTACATTGGTGAAAAGAGATATGCCACATATTTCTGTAAGTACTCCTTTTTTTGTGGATCAAACTGATGGTAATTGCTCTGCCTGAGTGCCTGTAATGATAGTTGTGGATTAATCATTTTAATTTTTGAAATTGTAGTTATGATGAACTGTTTGCAATCTGCTTATGAGTTGGTATTTGGCTCTTGTCTAGTACTTGGCATTGTACTAGAGATTCCCATGACCAGTTCTTTTACATTTTCCTTGAGATCAGTGCACTATGTTCTGCATGCAACTCAAAATACAAGTATTTTACATTTTTTTTTTTACAGTCAAATATAACTGTACGTCTAGCTAAGTTTTGCTTGAGATGATGCTTACTGGTACTTCTTTTCTTCTTACTATAAAGGTGTTTGCTACGCTTAGCCCTATCCCTGGATTCATGCAGTGGCTTCTATCCAAATTGGCTTCTCAATCAAAACTTGCTGAAGCAGAGGACATATCATGTTCATTAGGTGATAGATCTGGATTAACTTTTTATGAGAATCTACTCAAACCAGAAGAAGAAAGAGCACTAATTGATTCATCTGGGTAAGCTTCTTTTTGTGTGTGTGTGTGTGCGCGCGCGCGCGCTTAATGAGACTTTTGGAATTTCTGAAGATGAATAATTTTCATATCATTTTTCATGCCATCTGGAATATGGTTTTTAGTAAAAGCTGATTCATCCGCACATTGCCATTATCTGTTTACAGGGATCTTGCAGCTGGAAAAAATGGCATGGAAGTAATGTTGAACTTGCTGACACTGGCAAGTCATGAGTGGACTAATTCAGCTAAATTGCTTTCAGCATTAGAACCACCTCTAATACGACTATGTGCGAGGTACATTTCTTCATTAAAATTTCTGTCCATTATTATTTGACCAAGTGGCAATATCTTTAATTTCTTTAATTCCTGTGTTACAAGGAACAGAAGCATGGAAACTTATTTAACTGTATAGAGTCAGGTTAATTGGTTCTGTACTTAACATATGGAGCTTGTGTTTTCTTGGGTGAAATTAATTGATGCGATTCTTCAAATTTAGGTACCTTCTGCAAGAGAAAAAGAGAGGCAAAGCTCTAGATTCTGTTGCAAACTTCCATTTGCAGAATGGAGCGGTATGTAATGTGATTTTAATCATAGATAAGCGAAGTCCTCTTAGCAGAACATATTGATTAGTTTCTGGATGTTCCTCTATATTAGTTAAACAATTCTCCAAGGGTTTTCTTTTAGAAAGGTTTATCTTTTTTCAGATGCAAAGATTGATTAAGGGTGTGTTTGGTTGGGTAGAAAAGTGGAAGGATGGATAGAAAAGGTGGAAAGTGGAAAGAAAATAAATTTTGGGTGTGTTTGGTTGGAATGAAAAATGAAAGAAAAGAAAATTTCAAAGATTATCATTTTCCATGCCTATTAACAAAAATAAATAACTCTAAATTGGAAAGGAAAGAGAAAAGACAATGAGACTGGCGTGTGGCAAGTAGGTATATTTACAAGATTACCCATTATTTTTTAAAGTTTATTTTTTCATCTTAATATTTAATGGATATAATAGTAAAGCAATATATTTTTTATTTTCTTTCTTCTCATTTTTCAATTATATCAAACAATGAAAGGAAGAAAATTATTTTTTCTTTATATTTTTCTATCTGTACCACCAAGCAAAAATTTTCTAGCTTTCCAAATTTCTTTCCATCCTATCAAGCAAAGCCTAAAAGTCGTACGTTATTTTTATAGTTTAACAAACTGCATAGACATTCTTAACTGCAAAATATTAGCTGCACTAATTGATTTCCACTCCTTTAAATATGGAACAGATGGTTCAAAGATTAAACTGGATGGCTGACCGATCAGAAAAAGGGTTAAGTCAAAGTGCAGGTATCATGGTGAACTACGTCTACAGGTAATTTTTCTGTCACAACTAGCAACCAGCCTTTATTTATTTAAAAGGAGAAATTTCACCTAATTGGTTCTGAATTAATTAGGCTCAATTTGATCGCTTCCTGCTTGGATGTCTGGACAAGTAAAATAAGATATAATTATTATCTAAACCTTCTCTAAATCCTTGCTGTATTCTCCAACTTTACTAGAAGACATATCGGACCATAATTTGAGATATGTCTAAATTGGATCTATGTTGAATTTCTACAGCCTCTAACAAAATCTAGTTTCTAACTTCATTAGAATTTCTCTCTTTAAGCAGCATAATTGCATTAAATGATGACTTGCAGGCCAGATAACATTGAGGAATATGCCCAATCATATTTCAGCACAGGACATATCCATTCTTCTGATGATGTGCGACGATACATTCAGGTATTTAAGTAGTGCATTCAAGAATATGAACTTTTGCCATGTATGGATAATTATTGATTTGTTTAAGATTATTTATTGGCATGCTCCCACTCTATCTTCTGTCCTTTTGTGATTGAGCTCCAAAGCCCAAATATGGATATTAAAGTATCATTTCGATTTAGTTTGATGTGTGTGTCTACATGTCTCATATTTGCCATGCTTGATTTTGCTATTGCTATGGTTTCAGCCATTAACGGAAAATGAATCCAAGGACAGCTAAGGCTGATTGACGAAGAGAATTTCAGCATGTTTTTACGGCTTACCAACTTGTTATATACTTATTTGATTTCTTATGACTCCTCAAGATTCAAAGAAAGATTCTTGATGTTGCTACCTGTGTGTTTGCTATGGTAATGGAATTACAATGAATGAGGAACGCTGGCTATAAACGGTTTTCCAGGGATTGATCAAAGAAACCACTTATCATAGAAACTGTTCTTAACATTTCAATAAGGCTTCTATATATTACTTCTTTTTTATATTTTCTATATTTACTATATATTTCGATATAACAGTACCGGGTACATCAAAATAATTTCGTTCTTTATGTAATCTTATACCGGAACTGCCCAAAGTGGCATCGTTGGGCTCCAGTTGAGAGTCGCATCACTTGCCGGTTTCTTTCTCATGACTGGTTTCTAAAACATATTCCCTCATGAGTTTTGTGTTGGATTCATCCATCATCTGCAGACCAGACAAAGAAAAATACCCAACTACTCTGAACCATGTATCCAGAAGTATGAGACTAACATCAAAAGTTTATAGCAGGAATACATACATATATATATATATATATATAATCTTGACGATTAACCAATAGAAAATGATTTCCTAACCTTGAGAGCTAAACGCTTCAAGTTGTCCCATTCGAAATCATGTTTGCAATATGCAGATCGAACCTATAAAATGATATAACAAGCTTTAGCCCATCAGCTTTTAGCAGACAAGGTGAAGAGGAAAGGAATAATATCTCATGTACTGACCTCTAAGATACGCAGGGCTATCGCGCAGGAGGTGCCAAATGGAAATTCCAATTTGAAATTCATCACAAATCGAATACATTAATTAACGGTCAAATTCATAACGCAGACACCAAAATTTGGACTCATTGATTAACAGTCAAAATTCTGAAAATATAGATGGACTATGTAAGATTTCTGAGTTGTAGTCTTGCAATGGCAAGTGAATTATTTCCCAGGTTGAAAACATATTGACCATTAATTAACTTACATACCTAGACTTTTATGCCTTGAAGATTCCCTCATCAAGCTCGCACAGAATTTGTCCCCGTCACTTAACGAGTGGGTATCCAGAAATTCCATCAACTCCTTGTAAGCTTCAGGGTTATAGCTCTGCCCAGGGCAATTAACGGCTTACGAGATGAAATGAAATATGCATCATTAACGATAATAAACCGTAACTAACTCTTTACTAACTATATATCTCTCAATAATAGGATGAACCATAAGTAATGAAGGGAAATATGTATAAACGTATAGGGGAAAAGAACCTGAAGCTGTGCACTGACTATCTTAACTGCTATGTAATTGAAGAAATTGTGGAGGTTTTTGGTTGCCTTGGCTTCTGGTGATGCCTCTCCAAACCCTGCGAGAAGGCTCTCATTGTCTTTGAGTTAAAGACGAAATGGAAAACTCAATCTTGAACAAGCACAGATAAATAAGGAGGAAGGAATACCTACCAGGGACATACATTTTTTGGCAGTTCAAGCGGGTGGAACGGGAGCTTCTCTGTTTAAATGGCCAAGAAGGAAAACCCGTATTCCTATTTGTTGGTTTCGAATGGAAAAAGGAGGGCTGAGTGAGTGGAACAACAGCAAGGCTTTCCATTGATGTGGGATTATTAAACTACAAAGAATGATTGATTAGACTTCTTCGATTTTGGATAAACTTGAAAGCCTAAACTAAAGCTTTGTTCTGAACTGAAATATCTGCGGTTCACTGCAAAAATATCTACCCCAACACATGGAAACCGGAAAGTACACTTCTACTAAGACCAGAGTGGACCACCCCTACAAGTGGAAACTGCACTTTTTTGTCTTAAAAAAAAAAAAAAAAAACTGTAAATGGAAATATGAGATTGTATGACTATGAAGGGACAATAATGGGCCTCGACTGAACAATTAGAAAACCAATCCGTTAGAGCCCATTCCCTTATTGGGTTTGACTCAGTCCTGACCCAAATTTTAGAAGGGGCAATGACAATTGGAAGAGCTGGTAACATACATGACTTGGTTTGACAGTAAAAGCATTAGATTTAATAAGTCAAAGGAAGCGAATCAAAGCTGAAGCACCAGGACACAGCTGAGCATACTTAATTCTTTGTCTCGCATTCAAGAGCAAACAAAAAATCCAAGCTGTCATATGCCTATATAGTAGATTCCAAACACTATACCATCAAAATATATTAGCCTCTTGGCTTTTTTGCCATCTTCAATGATCTCCAAAACCCCAAACTGTTGATCTTCTCTATCAGAAAAATGATCATATTCTTCAAAAGGAAAACGCCAACCGAACTGATCTTGCTAGTCTTTCATACTCTTCTCCACTTATTCATCCAAGTCCAAGCCAATTGTAAAAGTGGGTGCAGCCTTGCCTTCGCTTCTTATTATGTATGGGAAGGATCAAACCTTACGTACATAAGCACAATCTTTAACCTACAAATCTCTGAAATTCTTTCATACAATCCCCAAGTTTTAAATCCAGATAAAATTGATATCGGGACTAGAATCAACGTACCCTTTTCCTGTGACTGCTTAAATAGAGATTTTTTGGGTCACACCTTTGCTTACTTTACCCAGTTTGGTGATACTTATGACAAGATTGCCAGCAACTTTTATGCTAACCTGACTACTGAGGATTGGGTTCGTAGGGTGAACGTTTATGATGCAACCAAAATACCTGATCATGAGATTATCAATGTTACAGTGAATTGTTCGTGCGGTGATAGACAAGTGTCAAGAGATTACGGGTTGTTCTCGACGTACCCTCTCCGTCCCGGTGAGAATTTATCGTTCATTGCAGCGGAGTCCAACGTATCAGCAGAGCTGCTACGAAGGTACAATCCAAGATCTAATTTCTCTGCAGGGACCGGACTTCTGTTCGTGCCGGCAAAAGGTCAGCGATTACTTTTCAAATTCAAGTTATTAGATGTTTAATTGTTGTTACTATTAAGATCTATTTTTTTTTTCCTAACATGGAAAGACCGTAACCCGAGGCCTCAGTAAAGGCCGTATATTTTGTGTCATATGGAGGCTTCTGATCACATTTGCTGACTGAGGGAAGAAGTATATAATTAGATCTAGATATCAGACAAAAACATTTGACGATCGTTGCAGTAGGACACTGTAGAAGGTATATATATAAGAGTCCAAATTCATTCCTAAACACACAAATTAGCGGGCCACCTGGTCTTGTCAACACGGTATTCGTTATCTAGAGTTTTGAGACTTTCTCCTGTTCTATTCTAACCACGGTTGAGTCTTGGCACTTTGTCTTCTTGTTGGCAGATAATGCCTTCATAATTTGCAGGACGAGGACGGCATTGAGTATTCCACATGGAAGTTGATGGGAAAACAATATACTAGTACCAAAGTATCAATATTCAATATACCTGGTTAGATTAGATGAGTGGTGGTTCAGTTCCGTTCTTTTAAACTCTTGTTTGGTCGAGTAAAGATTGAAAAAATTAACATAGATAAAATCACTGATCGGGGTTGCTTTGTCGCTTTTCAATTATTAGTAATTAGGGTAATTTTCAATGCATGACTAATGTGATTTCCTAATCGATCAAATCATGACGCGCTTTCCTTCCTAATTCCTATGCTGCTGTGCTGACTAATCACTTTCAATGTGGTGGCCCATTCCTGTTTAAAGATTGTGAAATCCATGGAAAAATTACCCTGCAAGCAACTATATTATTTCGCAACATGGGTTCTTGAATCTACGGATAGTAATCATTTTATGCAAAAACAATCAAACTTTGGCCTTTTTTAATAGAAAAACTTGATTTGTTTCTTATGAAATAGCCAATGAGATTTTCTGTTAAATAAATATTATTGAGTTTCATTCTCATAAGTGGATTTTCACCTTTTAAAAGGAAAGAGTTATATCAATTTTATTGAACAAAAAAAGGATCTCACTTGCTAGAGAGTTAAAACTAAGACGTTTTGACAATCCAAATTTTCGATACCAGTAACGTACTAAATTTGAATCTGTTTTCTAATATTTGTTATGATCGTATTACTTGAATTTTTATATATTTTTTAATTATTTATGTTCAATATATATTTGATATGAATATAAAAGTATAATCTTCAGATTATATAAAAAAAATTAAATATACTCATGATCGAGCAAATGTGCATATCTCGCACTCACTCGAGTCTAGGTAACATAGGTGTATAGTCTCTCTCCTTCAAAATTCGTCAAGGAAACAAAGTGGGTATATGGCACGAACAACATAATTCGTAAGTAAATTAGTATAATTTTTCTTCTCGCCCCAAGAAAAAGATATTGATTAATATCAATACACAACTACAACTTCTTAACATGCACAGACTGAAAGTTATATGAGAAAGGAAAGCAAGCTCAGCAGATTAACTTTAGAAAGGATGTACTCCATTTCTCTTTCTCACAACTGATTGTAAAGAGGCTGAACAATTTATTATACATGTTTGCGGCTACATCTAATTACTAATTGCTGATGGCAATATAATTTCGTTTATTGAAACAGATATTGCAGTCCGACCAGGGCTGCTCAAGTTATAACTGTTTTCATTAAGTGTGGCCTTTTTTTTTTTTTTGTCCTTTTCAGACCAAACTGGAAATTTTCCACCGTTAAAGATCAGGTAATGGATATACCATCTTTCATATATCCTTATACTAAATTGTATTGTTACATGACCGTTCATTCAGTTTATTTAATCATTACATCAATTGTTTTTTTTTTGGCAGCTCAACTGGTAGGATCATTCTCTAAGCATAGCTTCAATGCTCAATAGCTATTGCCTTGATTTTCTAAGTATACTTGTCAAGATGGTCTTGATATGCTGTACTCGTGGCATTTGAACCAGGAATCTCGCGTAGGGTTATTGCTGGAATATCTATTGCAGGAATTGCTGGAGCTTTGTTGCTGGGATTTTGTATATATGCCGGCGTTTACAAAAGGAAGAAAGTTGTCGAAGCATCACTACTCCTAGAAGCATCCGCGCACCACTACATTCAACACGGACGTGGTGAATTTTTCTACCTTTATATTGCAGTTGATATATATATATTCTAAGCTCTAAATTTGTTGTATCAGGTTCTCCTACATACGTTGGAAAAAAAAAAAAAAAAGAGGTAAAAAAACACCAAAAGAAGCATGCATCCTGTTAAAGCAGTAAAAGAAGACATTTCCCTTTGTTTTTTGTTTTTTTTTTTTTTTTATTATTATTTTTTTAAGAATGCATCTAAGGGAGCTGGTATTCCATCATTAGAAGTTGTTGTCAAAGGTCAGGTTTTGATGGACAATGGTCAGACAAATGGTTTCTTAAATTAAGTGTTTGACCTGAAATATCTTAGCAATTGCATAGTTCTTGTGATGAAATTGATTCCATTTGGACAACCACATTCAAGCTTGAGGCTAATTTTTTGTATCCTGTGTGGATTTAGGTTCCAGCGGTACCCTGAAAGAAAATTCGGAAACAACTGCTCTTTTTGCTTCTCCAGGCCTCACAGGTATCACAGTGGACAAATCTGTGGAGTTCTCATATGAGGAGCTTGCCAAGGCAACGGATGATTTTAGCAACGCTAATAAGATTGGACAAGGAGGCTTTGGATCTGTTTACCTTGCAGAACTAAGAGGCGAGGTACCTTGTCCTAAGCTCTTGCTCAATGTTATTTTCCACATTTAGTCCATTTCAGAAAATTCATCTTATTCATAATATATGTGTGGATTATTGAAGGGCGCATCATGTTTAGACCTGCTAATAAACTTTGCCCCCAACTCAAACTCTAAATGAAACCATTTTTTTTGTCTTGTCATGCAGAAAGCCGCGATCAAGAAGATGGATATGCAAGCGTCAAAGGAATTTCTTGCTGAATTGAAGGTTCTAACCCATGTTCATCATTTGAACCTGGTATTTCTGTCTTCCTTATGATATTTTAGTCATAGTATGATTTTAAGTATAAAACCATCTGTGTAGCTGGGCTCAGGTATTGTGTCAACAAAGTTGAAGCAAATTGTTAATAAAAATGGCAATGGCAAGACTAGGATTTTCTTTTGGAAGGGATAAAAACAATCTAAGACTCTGGCATTATTAACATGTAACTTAGGATCACTTAACTGAACAAGCAATTTGGTGTACGTTTCGATATTCTCTCTTCATTGGTTATTGCTTGGAGTTATTTGTCTCTCCTCATATGATAATTCAAGCATTCTTGAATCATTTGATCATGAACATATATGTGACTGTATATTAAAATTTCACGCAGGTGCGTTTAATAGGATATTGTGTTGAAGGTTCCTTATTCTTAGTCTACGAGTTCATTGAGAATGGTAATTTAAGTCAACATTTGCGTCAGCGAGGTGAGAAACAAATATTTTTATGAGTTTATGCTGAATAAGCTTCTTATTCTTTGGATCAAAATGAATTTTATTGGTGATATATAGTTATTATTATTTTCAGATAGAGATCCGTTGTCATGGTCAGCTAGGATGCAAATTGGTTTAGACTCAGCCAGAGGGCTTGAATACATCCATGAGCATACTGTTCCTGTCTACATTCATCGTGATATAAAATCAGCAAATATTTTAATTGACAAGAACTTTCGTGCTAAGGTTATTGATCATCTCTGTATAAGGTAGCAAAAACTAATAGAAATTCAGATGCATTTGGTCTAATTAATGGGTGTATATACGGGTTGACAGGTGGCTGATTTTGGGTTGACAAAACTAACTGAATTCGGAAACACTTCACTGCAAACACGTCTTGTGGGTACTTTTGGATACATGCCACCAGAGTATGGATTTCTCCCTATATTTGATGAAGTCAATTTATTTTACTACAGCCACCCAAAATATTTCTGTTAAATGGTCTGTTTATGTTGGGAAGAGTATTTTGTGTGAATGTGACCCTAAATTCATGCAGACAGAATAAAGGGCTGAGTCTATTCCCACTAAAATTGTCCTCGAGTATTTTTGTTAGCTTCAAGAAGTAGTGATTTTTAGTAGAGCATATCTATGAATCCTTTCGTATATCAATTTTTTGCTTTCATGCTCGTCAAACTAGAAACTAATTTGCTTCTACGTGGCATTGTCTGTAGGTATGCTCAATATGGTGAAGTTTCCCCCAAGGTTGATGTATATGCTTTTGGAGTTGTTCTCTATGAACTGATATCTGCGAGGGAAGCTGTTGTCAAGACCAATGAAGAAGTAACTGAATCAATGGGACTTGTTGCTTTGGTATTTATCAATTACTGGTTTTATCTTGCCCTACTTTAGTCACTACTAGTAAATTCCTATTCTCCATGATCGTGTTTCAATGAATTCAGTTTGACGTGCACAGTTTGAAGATGTTCTTAATCAGCCTGATCCAAGAGAAGATCTGCAAAAACTTGTTGACCCCGGGCTAGGCGATAACTACTCCTTCGATGCGGTCTGGAAGGTGAATTCTAATTCTGGCCGGTAAGCAAATGTAAGTATGGACCTAAATATCATCTCAATTCTAACAAGCTGTGATGTATGATTTTGGTAGCAGATGGCGCGTCTTGCCAGAGCTTGCACACATGAAAATCCTCAGCTGAGGCCAAGCATGAGATCCATCGTTGTTGCACTTATGACACTGTCATCTTCAACTGAGGATTGGGATGTTGGCTCCCTGTATGAAAATAAAGCTCTAATCAACCTGATGTCAGGAAGATAGCTTAGCCACTGAGGGCTAACTAACCAATGAATATGATACCTTGATTATTATAGATGATAAGTACCTCAGGGAGACAAATCCGTTATCTTTTCCAGGTTCATCTTGACATGTATGAATACTTGAATCCGATTCCTGTACAGTTCCTTCAGTTCTCTTGATTATTCTGTATTCTTTTTCCTCAAGAAATTTTTAGGGTTAATGCTGGCATCTGTATGCTGGGAAGGATTAAAAAAACAAAAGGCAGAAATTGGTGATGAGACAGCAGATCGAGGGGATATTGTATAATTATTGCTATTTACACCACACATGTATGAGCGTTCTTTTTGGCATTATTGAGCATTCTTCCCCACTAAAGTAAATGCTACTCCATAAATGAGCCAATAGAAGAAAAAAAGAAAAGAAAACAAAGAAACCTAACTGGCATCTTTCATTCTAAATTAAATTTTTAAATAGCATCAAAATGATCAGTTGGGATAACTATGGCATGGGCAATGATCAACCTTCTAAAGTTCCAGAAACTAGTTGGTATTTTTGTTAAATATTCTGCTTGCTGGAAACGAATTTCAGGATAAGCGTTAGAATGGTAGTTGAACTAAACGTTAAATCGTATGTGCTGATTATTTACATAGTTTTAACCCATTTTTTTCAATGAGAAATGATGCTATAACGACATTTCGTGATCGGAGCATCTAATTCTCCGACAAAACTTATAATAACTAAATTCATGATGGTGCCGTCATGTGCTGTTTTGCAGAAGTGGGGCATTCATGTCTGGATCAGACTCCATCAGTAATGATGGATGCACACTGCACATTTTCAACATATATATATATATATATAAATATAAAATAAGGAATTAACATTTGGTATACCCAAAGTTTGTGTATAAAATAATGTTTCATGTAATATTTTGATATTGTTTCGAAGCAGATAGAAAAGGAACCAACCATTGTCTTTAAGTGCTCGTATTCTAAGTAATATTGTCTAAATTCTTGCATTGCTACACGTCACATCTTCCTCCTTACTTTTTTTAATCATTTAAAAAGTTTTAACAATCATACTATCTGTT
>JBBYHM010000023.1:783339-823089 GCA_038381775.1 Adansonia rubrostipa | reverse complement strand
TAGAAGGAAGTCCCATTGACGAATTTGCAAGCAAGCTGTTTTAATCTAAAACTAGATTCATGATCAAAGCAAGTGCGGGCACAAAGTATTATTCTTTAATTTTTGGGTTAAAAAGATAAATTTATCCATATACTATTTACTATTATACTTTCAGATTAAATGCATATTTATCATTATAATTAAAATCAATATTAAATTTACCACTCTACTTTTATTTGATTGAATTTTGCCATAAAATTTTTATTTTTATTTGATTTTTTTTACTATGATTTTGTATGATTTTAAGATAAAATTTAATAAAAAAATGTTCATCAAATATTTTATTTTACTAATTAGGATTTAATAAATTAATTAATAAAAGATAAAAAAATAAAGATTTTGTATTTTATCAAATACAAATTCCATGTTTATTTTTAAAAAAAATTTTTACATTTTTTATAACTTAATTTTATTTTCAAATTTTTTAAAATCAAATTTGAGTGTGATCAAAAATTAAAATTTAGTGACAAAATTTAATCAAATAGTGATGAAATTTAATCAATTAAAGTTTTGTCACTATCTAATCAAATAATAACCACTTTGCTGTAATTTCAAAAGTATAACAATAAATATCAACAAAAATAAAGTATAACCAAATTTGCCCATTTCATTTAATTAATTAAACATTGATATATATATATATATATATATATATATTGGAATTTATCATGCATGGAAATCAATGTATATCCTTTTTTTTTAAAAAAAAGTGACTATTTGTTTGTTTATATCCTTAATCCTTTTTACTTTTTCTTTTATTTTGTTCAAAATATAGAGTCAGAAATTTTAAATTTCAAAGTAAAAGAATTGAAAATTATTGCATATACATATATATATATATATATATACATATTCAATTACGGAGTAATTATAAGGGTTCCACATCGTAAAGCTTGGGCTGGTTCCAAACTTTAAGCCCAACTGGCCAATACTAATTTAAACAATAATTGGACTGGACCATCAATTTATCCCAACGAATTTCATCAGTCCTTTAAAATCTGCAAATCTAACATTTGTTCGCCCCTCTTTGAAATCTTATTAACCCTAGAGTTTTTTGGGTTAGATCCGACCCGTTAAATTTAAAAAGAATTATTTTAAATTATTTTTTAATTTATAATTTATGTTAAATTAGGTCAAACACAAGTTTATAATATTATTTATTACCTTAACTTAATTCAAACAAATCAGTTGAATCAAATAACTAATTCAATATTTGCATGAAATGAACAAAACAATTTAAAATGTATAAATATATATGATTTATTTTAATGTATATAAGTAAATTTTATAATATTTTCTTATTAAAAATAAAATTATTTTTATTTATTTTCAAAAATCTTTTCAAACAATCAATGTGTATTTGTCCAAAGACAAGGCAACATGGTTTCCCATGTTCATGTCTCACTGTTATTTCTGACCTTGATATAATCCTACTTTGTCAAGGAGTCATGCATGTTTTCTTTCCATTAAAGAAATGAATTTCCAATTCCCACCAATGAGTGATTACCATTTTTGGAGCATTTTGATCAGGAATGTGTTGTAGCATTACCTGCAATTCTTTGTTTCAACAAATACTTGAAAAAGTAAAGGAAAAAAAAACAAAAAAACAAAATCATGGAATGGTAAATTAAAGCCAAAACCGATCGTTGAAATAAAGTAAAATCGGAAAAGAGAATGTTTTTAATCAGTAAAAGCAAAAGCTTGTTAGTTAATCACTGATTTAAAGTGACAAGGTCTTGAGATAAAAAGGGGAAAGGAAAATCCGCTGGTTTAACTATGGAGAAAAGTAGCCATAAATGATACTCCTTTAAACTGGTAGCTCTCTCTCTCTCTCTTTCTTTGGCATCGTCCCTCTCTCCGGTCTATACTCATTGAGAAAACTTTTCAGCGTTCTTTGGACAGGTTTCGTCCTTTTGGGTCCTTTCCCCTTTTTATTATTCTTCCTTTTTGTAAATATAAATCCAAGATTTTGATTGGTATTTGTGATTTTTTTAGGGGTTGTTAACTTGTAATTGAAGAAGAAATTATGTGGGCAGTTTCAAGGCGAAGAGTTGCTTCTTCTTCAGTAAGTTTTAACCACTTTCTTTCTCTTTATTCAATTGCTAATATATAGTACTTAGTATTTTATTAAAATTTTGTGCCTTTTTTTAATGTTGGCTTGGCTCAGTTTTTAGGCCAATCATTTCGAAATGCTCGATGTTACACTTCTACTTCAAATGAGGTAAAAGCTTCAATTCATATACTATTGATTAGTGTGGTTTGTTTTACATTACCAAAGCTTGAATCTGCTCTCTTCATTTCCGCCCATGGCTTCTTCTTTATTTGGTATTTGCTTATGCTTTATAGGCCTATGTAAACACTTTAATTTCCAGAAAAGGGTTGTCACTAATTGCAGGGATTGTGGGTTCTCGAGGTAATTGGAAACTAAACAATTTATATATATATATATATATATATATATATATATATCATTTCCCTTACTTGTCAGGATTTAAAAATATATTTTCTGGGTTCTTGTGGTTACAGGGTTTTCGGTTGGCTCAAAGACTCCAAGGTTTGTTGTCACTAGTCTTTTTATCTTGAAACTATTTCCATGTTTTGCTATGATAGTTTAAGTCGAAGATTTGCATCTTCTCCACAGACTTTAAACTAACTGGAAAGAAATTTCACTATGACATATTAAAAGTAAATGCATACATGAAGTAACGTGTAATAAATTAATAAAACAAACAATGATATGTCCTATCATATCAATTTTTTTCTTTTTATTTCAAGTCTTACCTTATTCCCCTCCCTCCCTCCCCCCCCCCCCAACAAATCTATACAGGGAAGTTACCTCACTTGTTCAAAGATATCCTCTGATATGTGTCCACACTAGGTCATTTTCTGCTGATACTGGTAACACATTTTTGTAATTCTTTCATGATTTTTTTCCTTCTTTTCAAAATTCAATTTGTGTTCTGATCCTAAACTCGAATGCTTTTTCTTGGCTATGAAGGTGAACTTGTTGATGCTGTTGTTCCTTTCATGGGGGAATCCATCACCGATGGCACTCTAGCAAATTTCTTGAAGCGTATGTTGTGCAAGTGGATATCTTTGAACTTTCTTTTTCATTTTTTTTCCCTTGTGAAATTATTTTTTGTTTCAAAGGATGCAAATTATGCACAAATTGTCTTTTAAATGAAACTTAGGCATCTTGGATAGATTCATGTTAAAACTCTAATTCATCTTATTTTTTGTGATTTGGGAGCAGAACCTGGCGATCGTGTAGAAGTAGATGAGCCAATTGCACAAATTGAAACTGATAAGGTATTTCTTTGGCTAGGTGATCTTCTTTCTGAGCATCCATATCTTTAGTTTTAACCATTTCTCAGTTGCATCAACTGAAAATAATATTTTTCTTTGCTATTCTGAATAATTAAGACTTTTTCCCCTTTATATGATACTAATAGGTGACCATTGATGTGAGTAGTCCTGAAGCTGGCATAATTGAACAGGTAAATATCGGAGAGGTGACTAGCTTGTCTATTTGTGGAAAGGTTAATACTTCATATGACCTTAAACTAATGTTTATCTGTTTTCAGTTGGTGGCCAAAGTAGGTGACACCGTGCAGCCAGGTATGAAGATAGCTGTCATTTCAAAATCCGGTGGTGTAACTCATGTTGCTCCATCAGAAGAAAAGCCTAGCAAGGTGGCCTCTGCTCTCTCTCCTACTAAAACAAAGAAAGTAGAGATGGAGAAGCCTAAAGCAGAAACTACACCAAGCAAAGAAAAGCCCAAAGCACCTTGTCTGCCTCCTTCCAAACCTTCAGCTAAGGAACCTCAACTTCCTCCTAAAGAAAGGGAGAGAAGAGTAAGTATCATAGGACTTTTCTTTTCTACATATAACACATCTCAGGATAAGCATAGTGTGTTTGCTAAATGCTAACCTTTTCTTTTTGCTGTCTTTAGTACATCGTCAAAGATAAAAATTGCTGCTACTTTAACATATGGTTTCTGTGATTTCAGGTTCCTATGACTAGACTTAGAAAGCGTGTGGCAACACGTTTGAAGGACTCTCAAAACACTTTTGCAATGTTGACTACGTTCAATGAAGTTGATATGTAACTGCCACTCCTTTTAGTAATGTTGTAGAATGTGAATTGCTGCTCTTCTCTTTCCTAACTTTTTGTTCTTTCAGTCCTTCTGATTCTACAAGACATAGAATTTATGCTGTTTGGCTTAGATTAATCTTTTGATCATGTTTTGAAATGCATACGCATCTTTTTTGTGCTATTAAGCATTTGCAACTTCTCATTTTAGTTTAAACTGTTAATAACTTATTTTAGCCCATTTGCCCCTCTACTTTGATGTACAATTCCAGGACCAGTTTGATGAAGCTCCGTTCTGACTATAAAGATGCTTTTGTTGAGAAGCATGGAGTAAAGTTAGGACTTATGTCAGGATTTGTAAAGGTAACGTTCACCAAAAGATGCATATGTGTGTTTGTGTCTGTGAACAACATTAAATCTTCATCTGAAATGTCTTATCTCCTTTCAGGCTGCTGTTAGCGCACTTCAGAATCAACCAATTGTCAATGCTGTAATTGATGGGGATGACATAATTTATAGAGATTATATTGATATCAGTATAGCTGTTGGTACTCCAAAGGTCTGTCACAATTTAAATCAATCTATATAAAGTGATTTAGTAATGTAGTTGGGATTTCTTTCTGCAGTAACATTCATACTTCCAGTTTTCTTGGATTTGCATGATCATGCTGTTTATAGTTTCATGTGGTATCTTCCCATGCTGGTTTTGGAGGATTTCATGCCAAAAATTGCATGGAAGAACAGTTATGAAAAGAATGATATCTGACACCATTTTTTCCTTCCAAATTGTATATGAAGACAATATCTAACTTCTTTGGGACATCTGAAGCCTTAAATGTGGTTAAAAAAACTGTTTAAAGAAACAACTATGGTGAAAATTAAACTGTGTACAAAGAAATAAAAACTTTTGAGTTTGTAGATTCAGGGTCTATTTACCTTAAAGGTCAAACCGGAGCTAGATTGCTTGAGATTGTAATTGTAGGCATTGCTATCAGTCACTTCCATTCTAATTTGATATGCCATTGGCCATTGGTTTTATGCTTGTCATTTCGTACAAAAATAGTAGATGCATTCCAAAATATGCCATTTTCTGTGTCTGTATGTATCAGTGCAAATGGGCGTGGCTGGTCTGCTCACCTTAATTGAAATGCCCACTTTGCTTAATGGAGTTATTCTTTAAGATGTTGTGCAACAAAGATTTTTTCAATTGTCATATCATCATTGAGATCTCTGGAGTGGATGCTCCTCGTAATCTAAAAATTTTGTCATCTGATTAAATGATAATTTTTCTTTGTTTTTTATCATCTAGCGAATTATCACTTGACAATGCAGTAAGGAATACTCTTATTTCAATTTATCATTGCTTTCCGTGTCCGCAGCCTGCACTTTGCACCACCTTTTTGTTATACATGTACAAAACCCCTTAACTGTGTCTTAGTTTCTAGTTCCCCGTCTATGTCTGAAATTAGGGCTGGTTTCATTGACTCGCTTTTCCAGGGCCTTGTAGTTCCGGTAATCCGAAATGCTGATAGGATGAACTTTGCTGAAATTGAGAAAGAGATAAACATACTTGCCAAGAAGGCAAATGATGGGTCTATATCAATTGATGAGATGGCTGGAGGCTCATTCACAATATCCAATGGTGGTGTTTATGGAAGCCTCTTAAGTACTCCAATTATTAACCCCCCTCAGGTTAGATGCTTTACAGCTATGTTACTCGGACTTGAGTGTGGGTGTCAGATATAGGTATGTGTTCGGCACGGGTATATTTAATTTTTCTGAGTTTTTTCATGTATTTGGAAGGTCCTTGGAGAGTTATATCTCCATACTCATGTCCGAAAATGTGTCAAATATGAGAGTTGGACATGAGTACTTAAAGAAAAATGAAGAGGCAAAGCAGGATAGCTTTACAGTCAATTTGCTCCCCCCCCCCCCAACCCAGTCTCATTAACACGTACACACCAGTCTAGCGCTCATTCTGATGAAATGAGCTTTGTTTTCTGAGAAATGAGCTGATTATCCATGTAAATGCATGCTTTACTGCAGAAATGCCCTAATAAAGGAGTACACGGCATTGCATTTGCAATTGCATATTGCAAATGCTAGATCTTTATTTTACTAACAGTTGTTTGTTCTTTCTGGCTTTTATTAGTCGGCTATTCTGGGCATGCACTCTATAGTTAGCCGTCCGATGGTTGTTGGTGGAGAAATTGTTCCAAGGCCAATGATGTACATTGCACTGACATATGACCATCGACTGATTGATGGAAGAGAGGCGGTATTCTTCTTGCGTCGCATTAAAGATGTTGTGGAGGATCCGCGGAGACTGCTGCTCGATATATGAGGAAACTATATATAACAGCTGTCTAAACAACTTTGGATATTGGATACATTTTTGTTGGTGTGGAATAAATAGCAACTGACATTTGCAGGGCTCCTAGATTTTGCATTTTCATCCAAGTTTTCTAGTAGCAGCCCCATCGCATAAACTTTAGTCTTACCAATTGTAAGACAATGTCCTAATATCACATTTTCCCATCTTATTACTTACCTGTTAAAGGCAAAAGTGTATGGTGGTTGAACATCTTGTCCATAATAAAGCATCCCCATTTTTCTTTTGATTGATATTCTTTTAGCTAATAGATAAAACAAGCAACGGGGTCAATCAATGACCAATATTCACAATAGTTGAATGTAAGACACCTCCAAGGTCAGGTCAGTAGTCAGTTCGGTCTAAATTAAGTCATGTTTGAATATGATATATTTTTATTTGACTTGATTTGATTCGATGTTTAATTAATAAAAAAATAATTTTTTTAATTATTTTAATGATAAAATGGATTTATGAGCTGAATCGAGATTATCAGATTTGGGTAAAAAAGTTAGAAAAAAAAAATTAGACCTGGTTTGGTGCTTGAACACCTTTCGAAATATGGGTAGGCCTTGTCTCTTCTCTTTTGCTATCTTACATCTAAACAGTAAATCGTAATTTTCCCACGAATAATCACATTTTCTTTTTCTTGTTCTTCTGATACAAATAAGCAAAACACTAACCATTTTCAATGAAACTGAAAAGAAAAATCGTTAGTCAACAAATTGCATAATTTTTTTACGATGTAAGGAAATCCTTTTGCCGCACAACTTTTGGCCAGTTCCAGAGATACCTACCAGGAATAGCTTTGGGTTAAAAGAATTTTTTATAGTAGCCAATTGTTGGCCTGGCAATAGTCTGATTCATTCATGGAATCCAATCCAGATCTCACCAACTCTCCACAGTGAACTCTCAACTACATGGGTCCCCCACTATCAGTTACTCTAAGCCCCTGTATTCGTTGCTAAACACGGTTCTATTACAGACCAATTACATTAGAACTTGTTGGGGCTGTAACTGGCTCCTCACTTCAAGGGCCGAGATTCTTGGGTCACGCACTTCAACCTCGGACAAAATCAGCAACATACATTAGGTTCCTTGTAAATGACAGCCGTTGGATAAAGTGAGTAGATGGGGAAACAGTATAAGTGGATCTGATCTGTCATGTTCGTGTCTTTTGTTGCGGTATAATGGCAAAATGGCTCTTTTAACTCCTTTAAGCGCCACTCGCTCATGATGTGGTTTTGTTGGCTTTTGTTTCTCTCGATTTGGCAAAGAAATTTTCCGCCACCCACTCCTTTATACAAACCATTTCTTCATTTTTTTTTTTAATACCAAAAACGATATTTCCATACATAATTTCTTTCACATATAAAGGCTATCCTTTTTTTTATCTGTTTGCCCACAGTCGGCTGAGATATACTCTTTTCTGCTATCTGAATCTGCTCTCTTCTTGAAGAAGAACGCAAAGAAGGGTTCTTCGTAAGCCTTTTTCACTCTCTTGTTTTCTCTTATTGCCGTGAATAGTTTTACGTCTTTATGAAGCTGTGAGCCTCTGACTGAGGAATGTGATTGAGATCTTGATAACGTGATAGCATTGATTTTCTTTTGTTGTTTTGTTAAATACCCTTTTCTGTTTCGATAATTTGCTTCTCTAAAACTGTGGTATGATGTCATGGTTTTCATTGGAGATGCTCCGGATAGTTTGTTGAATGTCTCTATAGGATATTTCAATGCTGATTTTAGACCGTATTGGGTTATCATCTGTCAAGAAATTCATTTGATGTTTTGGTTGGTAATATGGTGTTCGGTTGAAACATTACAATTGAATCGATTCATTAGATTATGCCTATGATTTTGAAGCCAGTAAATATTTCCAATGAACGGAACGTCAGGCTTTAAATGAATCTAACATGTTTCTACTTCAGGTGTGGTATAAATTTGAATGCTCCAAAATGGATTTCCTTAGTAGTGCTGTCGCTAGTTGTTTGTTTTTGCCCAACTTTCCTGGAATTTGTGCTGTCTAAATGGCAAGGGAATGCTATTCTTAGTATTACAATATTGTCTTATTTCTGAAAAATTACTCTTCATCAGATATTTCAAATTTAGAAGAAGATGAGGGGAAGTCTTTGGCAACTTGGGCAATCCATTACTCGTCGTCTTGCTCAGGCTGACAAGAAGGCTGTAGCACGTCGGTACTTTGCTTCAGAGGCTGATCTGAAAAAGACTGTTCTTTATGACTTCCATGTCGTTAATGGTGGGAAGATGGTCCCATTCGCTGGATGGAGCATGCCTATTCAGTACAAGGATTCGATCATGGACTCTACTGTAAATTGCAGGCAGAATGGTGGACTCTTTGATGTATCCCATATGTGTGGGCTGAGCCTTAGGGGAAAGGACTGTGTTCCATTCCTTGAAAAGCTTGTTATTGCCGATGTAGCTGGTCTTGCCCCTGGAACAGGGACTCTGACTGTCTTTACAAATGAGAAGGGAGGGGCAATCGATGATTCTGTGATTACCAAAGTGAAGGATGATCACATATACCTGGTTGTGAATGCAGGCTGCAGGGATAAGGATCTGGCTCACATTGAGGAGCATATGAAGGCATTCAAGGCAAAAGGTGGGGATGTCTCGTGGCACATCCATGATGAGAGATCTCTTCTAGCTCTCCAGGTTAAATCATCAGACTCTTCAAATTTTATGTCTCCATGTCTGATTCTCTTTATGGATTCATTATTTTGCTTCCGTGCAATTCGCTGGTGATTTTTGAGTCAAGCATGCATACTTTTCTTAACTTTCATGAGTTTTAGTCTCGTGAACATTTTTCCTTTTATTCTTGAATAGTTGGTCAACTAGCACAGATTTGCAGGTTATTGAGAAAATGACTTGTCTTAGCATTTGAATAATGTTTTTTTTTCAGTTCGTATTACTACTGTTTGTAGTTTGTCTTCTCATTGTCTAGAAAATGTAGTTTTCTGTTATCATTGATTGTTGATAGAGTTTTTAGAAGATGCACTTTGATTGAATTTGTAGATATTGAAAAGTTGAAACTTATGTCTTCACACTTGCAGGGTCCTCTTGCTGCCCCAGTTCTTCAACATCTGACAAAGGATGATTTGAGTAAGGTATATTTTGGGGAATTCGTAATATTGGATATCAACGGTGCAACATGCTTTCTCACTCGGACAGGGTAATCTTCTATTTTGTTTTTTCTTCTTGATATTATCTTTTGTTGGGATGCTATGGATGATAACTGATAAATTGTCTCTTTTAATCTATTTTTCAGGTACACCGGTGAGGACGGATTTGAAATCTCAGTTCCTTCAGAAAATGCTGTGGATCTTGCTAAAGCAATCTTGGAGAAATCTGAAGGGAAGGTACGGTTGACAGGACTCGGAGCTCGAGACAGTCTACGACTTGAAGCTGGGCTGTGTTTATATGGTAATGACATGGAACAACACATATCACCCGTGGAGGCTGGACTGACATGGGCCATAGGGAAGAGGAGAAGAGCCGAAGGTGGATTCTTAGGTGCTGAGGTAATCCTGAAACAGCTGGAAGAGGGTCCATCGATCAGGCGTGTCGGCTTCACCTCCACCGGCCCGCCTCCAAGATCCCATAGTGAGATCCAGGATGAGAAAGGGAACAACATTGGTGAAATCACCAGCGGAGGATTCAGTCCCTGCCTCAAGAAGAACATAGCAATGGGATACGTGAAGTCTGGGTTACACAAAGCAGGCACCAAAGTTAAGATTGTAGTAAGAGGAAAGGCCTATGATGGGGTTGTTACCAAAATGCCTTTTGTACCAACAAAATATTACAAGCCAGCCTAAAGATCAAATCTACACTTCAGCTCCCGGATTTTCTCCCTTGTTTCCTGCAATCAAATGCCAAAGTCTTGTTTTTATCTGACATGACATGACATTCTGTTGTAGTTTATGGCTTGTAATATGTTCAATTCCAATTTACATGAATAATAAAAACATTGCCAACGTCGTACTTATATGCGCCTCGACAAATACTATAGTTCCGATCTTACCAATAATCTTATATCACTGAGAAAAATGGAAGGGTTCATGAATTGGAATGATGATTCCAAGAAACGACAGCGGCTTGGAGGAACGTCGCTGTATTTTGTTGCTTGTGGCAAATGAAGTTCGGGGCCTCGACGTGCTTCTCTAAGCAATAAAATCTTGGTATTTGAGGAGTCCTAGTTATTCACATAAAATTTATATTAAAAAAATCGTTTTAATTTCTTTCAAACAACTGAATCTCTGAGAACCATTCAAATAACTAGTGGCGTTCGGCATATTAGTCTATAACCAAAGATTCTTCTTTTATGTTTTCTTCAGATCTTATATCATCCTTTCTCTCTCTCCAAGACGACTTCATCTAAAACCCTCTAAGGTAATATACTTGCAGCTTTTTCTTTTTTTTTTTTTAATTTAAAACTTTTCAACTTTATTTCTTGATCACCCGTATAAGCAAACACCAGTAATTCCACTTTGTTTGATGTTTATGAATAACCAAATCGACATCTTTCTAAGTTAATCACCAAATTAATTGATGGGATTTCAAAGTTATGAAATTTCTCTTGATTTTCATTTCCGTGGAATGACAAATGGTTTATATCTGCTTATTTTGCATCATCTTATTTGTTCTTTTCGTTTCCTCTTTTCAAGGCTATGGTTCGATGATGCTAGTGATAAATCCTCGGGGACCAATCAACAAAAGCCAGACATTTCTGGGGAATACTATCCTTCATGGTAAACTGCCTTGTGCTGCAATTTACCATAGCCTACCAGGTGTTCGCTTTAATTATGTAGTTCATGTTCATAATTCATTGCCCTCATGGAAAGATTCCAGTAAGCTTAGTAACCATCTTGTAACACATCGAGTTTCTCCAAAGAGATGGCTGGTCAGGATTGTTTAAAACCTAAACTCTTTCTTTTTGTACTTTGTTTCTTTTTCCCCAGAATTAAAATGGAGATTTTTTTTACATGTTTGAATTTTGAATTTTTAACTGTAGTGCCAATCACATGGTTCTGTTTCATCCGATGATGAATATCGTTCATCGCGGAATATAGCAATCAGCTTGTTTAGGCGATACAGGAATGTCATTGACCGTGGAGGAGGTGACAACCTAAAAGTATATTCAAGTGATTTGCTTGCTCTGTTTTTGAATTCAAAAGGTTACCATATATTTAGCCTTCTTCATTGTAATACTGTTTGATGTTGTTGTTATTGTATCAGGAGTTCATTAGTGCTGGGGTGAATGCATATGCATTGGGCTGTACAGATGAAGGATTGCGGAAAGAACTTAATGCCATGAAAGAATCTGGGATCAAAATCGAAGTAATGCATGGTTATGGCGGAAGCACCAGTGTGGAATCCAAGATTTGTGCAGAGGAGGTGAGTGATCCTACGTGCTTTAGCTTTGAAGCACTATAAACCTATATTGCTTTGATTCTTCATTTTTCTTAAAGTACTTGTACACCTATATCTGTCATATTTCTATACATGGATACGAGGATATAACCCTTCAAAGACCTTCCAAATGCATAGAAAACTTAGAAAAAGTTGAACATATCCGTATCAAATAAATATTAGTATCAAACATATACCCATACCCGCTACTTATATCCGAATCCAAGTAACATAGCTATAATCCCTTTCAAAGATGTTATTTGAAACCATGAACTCACACCCCCCCTTCTTTGCTTACAGGTTTTAAGAAAAATTGCTGAACAAAAACTTTCTTTCTTGACCATGCAGATTAATGAGTGTATTTTATGGCTGAGCATTATTTTCATTACCATTTTGTGCACACCACAGCCAACTATAGTTCGATGGTCAACGACACCTCCAGTGTCAGATGATGTCCTGCATCAGTGGAAAGGATTCTGCGCTCTCATAGCAAATGCATATTATATAAGAGGAATGGCATGGTAAAATGCTTTTAGAATGCTTGTTGAAAAAAATCTCCACTTTTGTCAGATGTTAGATTTTGGTCTTTTTCTATGTTGTTTAAAAAGAAACAGCCTGCTGTCATTTCTTTGGTCATCCTCGAAATCTTGCCTCAAAGATTGATTCTTGTTTTGCCAAAGGCTCCCAGTGAAAACTCTCCAGCTAGAGCAAATGGCTGTGGTTGGACGTGCTGAGGAGCCATCAGTTGTTGCTAGCCGCATGCGATTAGTTTTTAGCACACTTGAGGTGAGCGAATTCTTGAAGATGGATGTTATGACTAGAGGACTTTGAGCACCCGAGGGCCTTACAAAGATTAGGATCTGAATTTATTATCATTTCATGGTTAATCAATATGTGTTGCAAGTGTTATGACTGGGTTTCAGGATGTCACCATATCATCTTACGTATTAAAATTTGGACATCACCTTCACTTCACTTACGTCAAAGGTATTATCCTCTTTAAACAACCACAAGTCCTGCAAGGTTTTATCTCCCGTAAATATGCCTCCCTTGGTTCAAACCAAGTACAATAGTAGCTCATTGGTACTCGAGTAAATAAAAGGGCTCTCTTAAAGGAGAAGTCCTTGGTTCAAATCGAGAGTGACACCTACAGGTGACAGCCTTGCAGGATGTGTGACTGCCTAAAGAGAAACATACCTTTGATATAAGTGTACGCAGCAGTGATGATCGGTATCGGCCTTTGATGTAGGTGTAGACGACAGTGATGAACAATTCCTGATATATAATGTAACCCAATGGAGACGTCCGAAACCTGGTCATTACAAAAAGTTTTGCCAATGATTATAGGTCTTAACAATTCTGTTAGATTGTGATTGCCTGGTTTCAATGGCCTCTGCAGGTAGTTAGTCCACAGTGGCCAAGAGTGTAACAAGTGCTTCAACGATGACGAGATCCGATTTTCTCAGGATCATAGTCTTTTGTACATTAATAATGTAGGAACATATATACACACTCTGTTTCTGCAAAATTATCTGTATAATTTTGTGTTTAAAACCGTATTATATATTTAAATTTCCAAAGTTACATAATTATCTACTAGCCATCCAGTTACTGTGATGGAGTCCAATCTCATTGTTGTTGCTACCTTCTTCCTCAATGATAGCCATGTAATATGCATAGATGGTGAAGTGTATCTTCATGTGGTGAATTTGATGATTTACCTAATGCAGAATATAGAGACAGAGAAGAAGAATGAATGATTTCATGTCATAAAATTCATGATTGCATTTATGATTCAAAATTGACTCAAAATTTCCATTTTGAAGCTTAGATTACAGCCTTTTGTCTGTTTTCTCTTCAAAAAGATCAAAAATTTAAGATAAATAAAAAAATTGGAAATAATATCAAAGCGGAAACTGTATAACATGCACAGAAACTATACCTGATCCAGGGAAGTAAAAACTAAGCAGAGTTCTTGTCCTTCGAGCAAGCTAACAGACAGCTTCCGATGTTCCCAAGTGTAAAAAGGAGTAGAAAGACAGTGAGCACAAGAAACAAGTCGAAATTTGAGGCAATGGTAAAAAAGAAATCACATCAAAGCTCAACCTAGTCAGCAGGGAATGGTAATCTTTCCGCAAGCGAGCGTCTTGGTCATAAGTTGCAATAGCAGCTTCATAGAACTTTCGGTCATTTACTAATTTGATGCAATTTCTAGGGAGAGCAGGACCAGGATGAGGTGGAGCAAGGAAGATGCAAAGTTCGAAACTTATGACATCAATGAAGGACTTCTCGGCAATTATGTTTATAATTCCGATGGAAATATGATTGAGGCAATATGAAAGTAACCGAAAACTCTTCTTTGTCCATTTCCTTCACTTTCTCAGCACCCAAACAGGAAAAAAGAAATAAAAGATTTACCTTTTTCATTCTCCCATTTTTCTCTGCCAACATAACTCAAGGTACCGAACCAAAGCTCAACACCTCCTTTGTATCTCATCACAGCGAGCCTATATATATCTCCATGATTCTGGATACGTAGGCAAAATTAAAGACTGATTTTCTCGTCTTAGTCTTCTTGCCTTGGCGCACGATTTCACGAGTAGCAGCTTGCTTACGAAGTTGGCGGAGCGAGTCAAGCGGAGTCTTGTAGTCAAATGATGTAGTCAATGAAATCTTGCTTGCGAGGAGAAGATCGCTTGAGTTGGTATCCGAACCGGCGACGTTGCTTTACTATCCCGGCGATCTCACGGCGAGTGAAGAGACCGCGCAGTTCGAGGTCTTCGAGCTCGTTTACCATGCGTTTGAGACGGTACTGAACTACGTCGGCCATTGTGGGTAGGCGTTGAGTCGAGTAGAATAATTATAACTCAAGTCTGACTCGGTAGTTAGGGAAGGATGAGTTTTCAGGGAAAGGAAACGAAGGCTACGTTTGGGCTGACCTCAATCTGAATTTGGGGTTAGCGTAACCCAACAAGAATTTAGTCTTTCATAGTTACTTTGAGGGAAGATTAGGCCTAGGCCCTTTGATTAAGCCACCAAATAAGCAGTAGTAAGTGCCACTATGAAAAAGCAATGTTTTTCAGCATATTTGACGGGCCTTTGTTCGTTCAATGTTAAAAAATCGAATTATTTATTTAATTTAAAAAATTTTAAACATTTAAAGTTCGTTTTCGATTCAATCGTAATCACTTTTAATTCTCGCCGGTAAGAATGTGAACAAGCCAAACTTCACGAGCTATACTTCTTGTCAGTGAAATACTGTAGTTTATTTGATTCCATTGTCGAACAGACTTCGAATATGGAAAATAAAACTGAACCCATTGTAATTGTAAGCCATACTTCGGTAACTTTGGGTCTCAGCCGAAGCAAACAAGATTGGCCAATGCAGCACCCACACTGTTTAAAAACCAAGGAGTGGATGAACATGAATAATCGCCATTGGCATAAGTAGAAAGAGACAAATTTATTTCCAAACGAATCTCAAACTCTCAACTCCCAGTCTTTGATCGCCATGAGATGAGAGTGATGAATATACATATTTTTGCAGGAAAATCCATACTAGAAAAGATATAAAGAAAGAATAGGGTCTTCTGACTTTGCTTAATTTCACTTTGAAATATTTTAGAAACAAGATGCAATGGCAACTAAACGCTGCAATTAAACCCGTAACGAAATTCACGACCATAATTTAGAAATATGTTTGGTCTAGGGGTCACCATTATCAATGTTTGAGTGTTTAACTCCACCTGTTCCCATGCCAAAACCAAATCCAATGCCCATCCCCATCCCCATTCCAAATCCCATGTTCATGCCCTTCTTACCGTTTGAACCGCCCACACCCCCTTCAAAACCCATGCCTTCCCCACGTCCATCTCCTTCTCCACCACTTCCTCCTCCTCCTTCAATGCTACTTGTGCCAAAACCTGCACCAAAACCATTACCATGACCTGAACCTCCACCATAACCACCAGCACCACCTCCCCCTCCCCCTCCTCCTCCGCCACCTCCGCCACCACCACCTCCTCCTCCTTCTCCTCCGCCTCCAACACCAACACCTGCACCATAACCATTACCATGGCCATATCCTCCATAAGAACCTTTACCAGCACCACCCCCACCTCCACCTCCACCGCCGCCTCCTCCCCCCACCTCTCCAATGCCTGCTCCTGCACCAAAACCACTACCATGCCCGAACCCTTCACCAAAACTACCATAACCACTGCCACCTCCACCACCTTCTCCACCTCCACCACCTCCTCCACCTCCTCCACCAGTCCCAACCCCACCACCGGCGCCATATCCACTGCCATGACCAGACCCTCCATCAGCCCCAGTTCCACCACCTTCTCCACCTCCACCTCCTCCTCCAGCACCACCCCCACCCATACCCCGCACACCGCCTCCACCAACGCCAAAACCTTCTCCATGACCAGACCCGTTACCATCAGCCCCACCACCGCCTCCTCCTCCTCCTCCTCCTCCACCACCACCACTATCATTGCCACTGCCTCCTCCTGCACCATGCCCCTCTCCTTGTCCAACACCATAACCTGATGCACCAGCTCCTCCTCCTCCTCCTCCTCCTCCACCACCGCCACCACCACCATAACTCCTACCAACTTTGCCAAAGAAGCTGCCACAACTTCGCCAACTTCTATAAGAGCAATAATTATCGTCTTCATTATCACCATCATACCTCCAACCTCCTGGACCTCCATAACCACTCGCATTGACATCACCTCCAAGAACAACACGATTTAAAGCAGCAGCATTACATAAAAGAAGAATAGCCACGTACCAATACTTATCAGAAGTGGCCATGACCGCCATTGTTTTATGAATAGATTCTCAGAACAAGCAAAGGCTAAGTAAGGCCCGTAGCCCCAAAACTTTGCTTGGTTTCATTCCCCATCCCCATTGTCACATATTTATATAGCACAGAGAGTCTCTTGCCAACAACATGGTCATTAATTACTGCGTTTCAAAGGGATACATACGTGAAATTTTGCGGGAATAGTAATGAAATAGACATTGAAGACATGAAGTCAAGAAAAGTCCAAATTGTTTCATGCGAAGTCAAACATAGCCGACAAGTAATATGAACTATCTTTTAAAAATAGTAACCAAGCCATCTAATAAAAACACAAATAATTGTAGATCCACTATACATTAGTATGAGCTTCATATTTAAAAGAAAAATAGTAGTGCTAATGCTATTAATCAATCAATTAGAGATGGTGGAGTTGGTAATTGTATCTTCTTGGACAGTGAGAAGCGCAATATACTTCAAAATAAAAAATTTTTGATGATTATGCAATAGTCCATTTCTTCTTGGAAAAAAAAAAATCCATGCATCGCTAATTCTCTAAATTAAATATAATATGGAGTATGGTGTCCGATCTGTCACCTTACTTTGTATATTATCAAAAGGATTTCCACTATATCACTCGCTTTTCTTTTTAAGTATTTATATTAAATATTTATTTTCAATAGATATATAAATATATTTAGATATAAATATAAAAATATTAAATTCTTAAAAATATTAATTTTTAAATTAAATAAATATATCAAATATATAATATATGATACTGACTTTCGAATTCGAATTTCGTACGGCTTTCACATATAATATGGAAAGCAACCATGTGGATGCTATGTGACCAATAAGTTGTGAGTGAAAAGTGAAACAATTTTTTTTTTTTTTTTTGGGCTGCGGAGGCCAATCGATTTTGGAATATTTAGTGTGTACGCATAGGAAAGTACTAGGAGTATTACATGTATTAAATTTAACAAAATTGATCACATTTCCCAAATGAGTAACCTATCCAACAATTAGTCCACAGGATTTAGGACTTAGGAGTATTACATTTTTTCCCTCTTTTTACATTCTGACATTTTTGCAGTCCTGACAGAGATAATTTCCCACACACACACACATATATATATATATGCATGTGCTTCTTTAATTTCCCCCTTAATTTGTCACGTTGATCTTCTCATAAGGGTGTAGCAAAACTACTTTTGTAAGCATATATTGGATCCAAAAGTTCAAAATATAAAAAAAAAAAACTGATATAGAAAGAAATTCAAGGAAAGCATGGTGAAATTTCCAATGGAGTAGGTGCAAACTCCAGCTGTCTGTTACGGGAAGATGATAAAGCCACAATCTTTTGAAGGATCCTTACATGTTTTAGCAACTCCATTTATATATATATATATAAGTTTTTTTTTTTCTTTTTTGGCATGTGATGTGAGTGATGGCAAGCTAATTTAACTAATCGGATTATGATAATATATATGGAAGTGGAGTCCAGTGTTGACGGTATGCTCATCACTTTGAGAAACAAATGAAAAGATGTTCTATATTCTGGGTACTGTTACATAAAATGCCAGATGTTCTTATAAGTGAGAAACAAATTGATAGTGATTAATTTTCAACATAAATATTGCAATTTGAGATTGTAGTGAAATGCCAAATATCAGAGTGAGGTAAGGTCAATGCCCACCAAAGATTTATAGAGTCATATCGGGTTAGGGACGTTCAAGGATCGAGTTATTAATTTAAATTTAAAGATTAATTTGATATTTAAAGCAGTTTAAATAAAAATATCAAATCCAAAATATGAGTTTAAATAAAAAATAAGACTTATATAAATGCTATAAAATAAAAAATTTTTAAAGATAAGATAAAGAGATGGCAAAAATAAAAGTCCTTTTTATCTTAATTTTAGTTGTATCGGTAATGAACATCATCATTAGGAACAAATTTTATCTCTAAAAATCTTTAGAGATACACTTTTAAATGATGACTGTTAAGCACGATTTTTTATCCCTAAAACTATTAAGGACGATTTTCATCTTCTAGAGATAATTATTAATCATCCTCGATTACTTTAAGTTTTATAATGAAAATAAGCCAAGCCAACATTCAAAGACTAACTGCAACCCAACACATTTGCTAGTATAATATATATATATATATATATATATATATGTATATATTTATTTTATTTTATTTTATTTTATTTTATTTTATTTTATTTTTACATACTATAGATATCATACAAAATTAAATATATATTATAGTGCAAATATTAAAAAATTAAAAAATTAATAAAAGAAAAAAATATAAATTACTAAAGATTAAATAAAAAATAACATATTTTTTTAAAATTAGAAACCAAACAATGAGTGAAATTAAACGAGTCTGAGTTATGTATTAGCAAATATTGGTAAATTTGCACAAAAATTGATATTTATATTTCGAGCTGAATCGAACTTAATATCATAACTAATTCGATACATAAATACTTCTAATAAAACTAGCATCAATTAAAATAGCACAAATTAAGTTTACGTTTCGTGACCTAGCTAATTGGCTACCTATTGAAAATTCAATGATGATCATTCATAGCGTTTCAAATTAGTATGTTTGTATATCAACTACACTTAGATGATGATAAGCTACTCAAATTTTGTATAATTAAACCATAATACCTACTAGAATTAGAAGTATAACTAATTCGTCAAGCATGTCAAATTTCCTTGAATTCATCTCATGCATTGGGGAATTTCATCTGCCTTAGCCAACATATTTGTGATTTCATAACAATGGGCCTAAATTAACCCATAAGAGATTGATCAAAAGTACTAGAACTGCCGGCCCAGCAACACCTCCACCTTTACCTCCGCCGCCAAATCCTCCATGTCCTGACCCAAATCCAGCTCTACCGAAAACCTTATCCAGGGCCCCCAGTACTGCCACCCCCAGTGCCACCTAAGCCTCCACCACCACCAGTCCAACCTAGCCCATGCGCCACCATAAACTGGGATACAAGGAAAGAAAACGTTTTCTTCTCATCAAGGGCATGTACTTCCTCTTCACTCTCTAGCTTCCTAGCATCAGTAAAGGCGAAGAGAACACCAACAAGCACTAGAATGGGAACCCTGGCCACTCATCTTTTATACGAGCTATAACTAAAATTGATATAAATATTTCATAATGTGCAATGAGAAATGGGACTCACAATGAGAGAACATTTGCATATTTAGATGTCTGAGTCTCTGAGAAGTTAAAAACAGGGTAATAAACTGCCAGTTATTTATGATGAAAAGCTTACAGTTAAAGTAAACAAATTTACATCCTATCATCTATAATCTGTGTTCAGATCATGCAGTTAATGAAGCCAGCTTCCTCAGTTTTGATTTCTGGTCTTTGGATCATCGAACCAATACTCTTGAATGAAATAATTGGCCCTTTCTTTCCTCCAGCTAACCTTTCTTTTAGCAATCTTATCAAATATAACAGGCCTTACTTTCTGATGACTTTATTTTTCTTGATACAAGATGAAATAATTGTAATTAGAACTTAAAATTTGTATTTAAATGGCAGTCTCTATTGACTAAAAGAATTAAGGCCAGGTGCTATCTCACGAACGTTAAAATATGCTTGCCCTAACTTAAAATGTCCTTTAAGCATCTGTTCTAGGTGATTGTGATTAATTTCTGAATGCATTTCTGTCAAATTTTCTATTTAATTTCAACGATGACTTGAAATTTGAATCATCAACCAAAACGCAAAAAATTATTCCTGTTTTGGATCCCTCAAAGTTTCTGTGTCGTCAAACCACAAGGCGACTGGCACACGTAAATCAAGGCCTGACCTATCAGGCTATGCATGCAATGAGAGCCATTGGTCACCTTTCGTCATAATTGGAGGTAGCTATACTGTTAAAGGGTTGTCTCGTTTGATGGTTAGCATATGTAGACTTTAGAAATCCACCCAACAGAACAGTGTAAAAAAAAAAAAGAAAAGAAAAGCTTTTTGATATATTCCATACTGGTTATGTCCTTTATGTCCATAAATTTAAGCAAGAGTGAGTTCTAGAGAGACATCATTCAGACCTAAGGTCTCAGCTTTGCCCAGCCTTAACATTGGCTGCTGCTGGGAAACTTTTGAATTAAGCGATCGGCAACTTGAACAATCAGATATTCTCTGATCTGCTATCTGATGATGATCGGCTAAATCAACCAATCTTTGATGGTTGCACTTCCACTCTGCGCTACCATGTAGCCCCACGTTTGGTTCTTCATGATTCTCCTGTAGGATCGAAAGCCAAGAGTAATTACAACACTTAAAAACACTATGTAGTTTAATGGTTTTACAAAGAGAGAGAGAGAGATCATTACTGGGGTCATGCAACTCTTTAATAGGTCCTTGAAGATGATATATGAATTTGATCTCTGCTCAGATCCTTTATTTGTTACTTCTCCGTACGATAACTGGTGACTTACTTTGTTTCCATTCCTGCAGACATAGAGAGGTCTTCAATATAAATTAAATCCTGGGCTCAATTGAAATTATCACTCAACATTTTTCTCGTTTACATACTTGGCTTATAATGGTTACGTGCAATTATAGCAACAGCGGATATATATTTACCATTGTGGCAGAAGGATGGTGCTTGAAGTCATGCCTTGGATTCCGAGGCCTAGATTTTGGGAGGAATTGCGATTAAAGGGTTTCACATGATCATCCTTAAGCTGATAATTTTGTTGGCAGTTCATTGGATCCGGCACCTTATTCCTCCTCGCTGCAGTAGCTGCTTCTATAATTTATACATGCCACCAAGAATAATTAGTAAATTAAGGATATAATCTTTGAAACTACACACACACACACACACACACACATATATATATATTTTCAGGACATTAAGAAAAACCTACAACTTGTTCACAATCTAAATGTTGGCAAGTAGAATCAGAAAAGATTTATTATAGGAGCTAATCCTCAAGGTACAGTTGTAGTTATATGATATACAAGAAAAAAGTATATGATTTTTATATATGTCATGCACTAAGTTGGAGATAAATAAATTAAGAGCATGCATTAATGACTTATTAATTTTCTCATGTGTATATATATACCTTGTATCATCTGCTCATGCTTGGTGCTCCTATACATCTGTTCATAGATGGCAAATAAGAAAGAGATTTTCAAAAATACTTTCCAGAAATTTTGGAAAATAAAATTAACCCAGAATTCATTTTTCAACAAATTTATAATTTTTTTTTTGGAAGTAGTTTGATCAAACCTGAAGATGGCTCTTTACGTGGGAGATTGTTAGTCCCTTGACGTCCATTATCTGTAAAACCATCTTTGGGGTTGCTCCTATACATTCAACGTTCAATACCATAATATTAATTAATCAATAAACTTTATATATGATCAAATTAACAGTAATGAATGAAAATGGAAGGGTTAATATTTATAAAGTATAATTAGAAGACGGCTTACTGTCTTCTCCACCTAAGCGTTCAACTGCATGCACGAAGCATTGGTGAAGATCGGGAGTCCATCTTAGGCGAGGCATTTTTGATCTGACATAAGGCCTAACAATTGGCGATTTCAAGCCTGTTTCAGGCAGAATTTGATCCTTGCGTAGCCTTGAAACTCTCATAGTTGACGATGATGACTGTGAATAAATACTAATTCCAGAACTGTGGTCGTCCAAAGAAGAAGAAGAAGATGAAGAACACCCTTTAAGCCAACTATTATCACCATCAACCCTCTTCATTTGCCAAGAAGGAAAAAAAAAGACAATAAATGAGACAGAGAAAATTAAAGAGGTGGTCTTTGGGGTGAAAGTTGAAACAAAAAAGAGAATAAATACTAGTGAAGACTCTGTTGCATAGATTTTGTCTTGTTCTGCAGCTTTTCTTACACTCTTTTAAGGCAAGTTTTTGTCTATTGGAGGTTCGATTAGAAAAAGGACAATTTGGACACGGAATTTCAGACCCAATTTCTTTATAAAAAAAAAAAGAAAAAGAAAAACATAAATGGGTTTATGAAACTTGATTGATTGGGTGAAAAAACCAAAACCAAAACCAAAATGATGAAAAGGTAAAAACATTTCAACCCATATTTATTGATGATATCATGGTTCCAATATATTCTTCGGGGCCATGCATTTCCTGACATCCATTCTTCTTTTTCTTTCTTTCTTTATTCAGTTGAAAAACATAAATGCAACTGCTGACTTCATTTCAAGTTATTATTACAGGAGACTATGATTCTTAGAAACTATTAATCTTAACTGTTTCTGTAAAATTTACAGTTAAAAGTTGCAAAGAAAGAAGATTAGCAAAGCTATAAACGTTATAACAAAAAAAGATATAAAATGGGTTCTCACTACAAAACAAACAAAGATCGAAACGTTAAAGATGGCCCAAAGTGAAACATGGAGCCATAGGCATTATACATGACATAAGCATTTGCACTACGTGCAAGAAACATGTTCAAACCTTCTTCATTCCTCAAAACAGGATATAGTTCCCTTTATTCCGGCCAACGTCATCACTTTTTTTTTTATTTGTTCTTTATTTCTTCCCTCGAACACCACCAAATTATAGACAGTTTCATATACAAGAAACATGCCAGTTTTACAGTAACCGAGTTGTTTTCAACATCCAACAAATATAAAAGGCCGATAACGTGTGTGGTACGCAAGCATTCTTTTTCCCAGCTGGCTTGTGTACTCATGCAGTGACACGTTTGATGCCAAAAACGTCACCTTGATGGTCATATTGTTAGGCTATGCACGACCATTTTTTTTGCTATGGATTTTTTTTTTTTTTTGCCTTTTCATGGTGTGGTGAGCAATTTGATGCCAGCAAAAATGGCTGAAACAAAATTTGTCTGTCGGATAGTGGCACTTCTAAGGAAGTGCTGACAGCGGGGTTGAAGAATTGCAAATTGAAGAAGACGGTTTCAAAATAGGGAATATTCCTCTTGATGGATTTGCTAGAATCATGGACAAGTGTGTCTTGATGTCGTAAGCTTGAATAAATGGTTAGAAAGTAGCCTTGTCTTAATTAATTAGACTCCAGTTTAAGCAAAGATTTCCGATTATTGAAAGAATCAGCAAAGCTGCAAAGGAATTAAACAACTAACTATACAACATAGAGTCCCTCAAATACCAGGTGATACACAAATCCTGTTGCCGAAGTTTCCGAGCCAGCCAATGCAACGATGGCTTGGACATGATTAGTCTGTGTTCCATGGGATAACAAATTGATTGCAACTTGAACAATTAAATTAAATTCTTGAGAGATTAATTTAAGTGTTTTCAAAGACTTAATTATATTCAACAGTCCTGAATCCTGATGTTTTCATGGAAGGTAACGTTGATTGGGAAATCTGAAAGTCCATAACGAAACAAAGTTTTCCTAGCTTCCAGCAATTACAGGGCTCCATGTCGATAATATATTCGTTCAAGAACATAAGGGCGAGAAAGAATTGACTCAAAAGCTCAAGTTGAGCTCTCACAATAGTTTCCCGCAATTAAAAAAAATCTAATTTTGTTAATCATATCCCAAGCTTGCACCCTCTCACCCCTTCGTGACATAATTGGTCTTGTCAGCTAATTCAGAGAGGCCTTGTACGGCGACCTCTGGCCCGGCCACAGAGAAGAGCATTCTTTGGGATTGGCAGTTCGTCTCTCCATGAATTTGCTGGGGAGTAAACCCTGAGATAGAACTGCTGGCCTAAATATTGTCTGGCCCAGTTCTCAGACCTTATATTCCACATTCCTACGTTGTCTAGAGCTATGTAGATCGCGGTCCATGACCTGGGGTACACCTGCATTCACTCGAATAAATCAACAAATTGAGGCTTAGAGGTGATGATGCTCCTACAATCTCTACAGTTGATCATATCTCAATCACATTGATGGAATTGCAACGATCTATATCGCATACCTGCATCGTGGAGCGAGCTACTGTGTCTCTCAAATTGTAGCTGGCTCTGCTAGAAGGCGTCCATTGACCTCCATCCATCCTGATCAACCAACATTTTAACACATCTAGGCGTGCCCAGAAAATTGAACCTAGAGCATTAGTATTAAAAACCTTACCCCACATCGAAGAATGAATAACCATCAATATGCCATGACTGCACAGTGTCCTCCCAGTTTTGAAATACAATCTCAACATATTCTCGGAAGTTGGCTGCCATTACGGAGGTCTGAAATTAGGCATTATTTCCTGAAGGGGATCAGGCAGGAATGCTTCCAAGATTGAAGACTCCAGGAACCTTTAAGTAATCCACAAGTTTAATGGGGTATCTGCGAAAACATATGAGACACCATTGACAGCATATCTCTGCTTTCCATTAATACAAGGCGCAGAGTTTGCAAGCATGATAATGCGACTTGGAGTGATCAGTCCACAGTGGTAGGAGCCTTGGGGATTAGGTCTAGGTCCACTAGCAGTCAGGTTCCAACTGGTCGAAGAAAAACTATCAGCTCGATAGCCAATTTTAAATGGTTTAGATTATTAGCTTCTGAAAAGAACATAATCAGATAAGTACCGTATGGATCTTACCTGCATGACTGATGGAGCAATTTGAATTGTGGGAGCCCCATGAACTGGACCAGAGACACCCTTTTTTGAATTGCTGTAGTGAAGAATGGCAGTTGTTGTGAGCACAAGATGAGTGAAGCGTGTAGAAGCAACAACATAGTAATCCTGCAGCATCTGATCAGCAGTGACCAAGAAAGAACATGACTGACCGAGATGGATATCAAAAGAAGAATAGGTGTTCTGAAGTGTATGTGATCCTTCTACTTCTATGAGTTTCAGCTTGTGCCCCTGGATCCTGAAGTTAATTGAAGTTGTGAGCCCAACATTTGATACCCTAAACCTGTATGTCCTACCTGAGTTCAGAAAAAAAAAAATGTACCGCGTCACAAACAGCTCGTCCTGTCTAAATTTAAAAGCTAGGGGTAAAAGAGAACGGCCTCAACAGAGAGGGATATTTCCTACCAAATAAAAAACAGCATAAAGTAGTATTCATGAACTAATCGACCAGATTTATGGAACAATAAACAACAGATTCCAGTAAATTTTGATGGACGGAGACTAGAAAGTTGGTTATTATTCATCTGGATCAACAGTGAATGTGTATCCATCCCACCCTCGACCATTAATGACAAGTCCATCAGGGAACGGAAGGTTCCGACCACTGTCAAAGAGACGTCTCAATACCTTAAGAAACAAAGAGGGAATAGTCCGTATTCAGAGGAAAGAAATGAGGAAAGAAGGCATAGAAACAATGATTAAGACTCCACTGTCTTACTTATACTCGATCATAATAGATGTAGAAACAGAATTCTTACATATTGATTTCTCTTATACCAGTCCCCAGCGAGTACAGTGAAATTCCCAGCAGGAGTAGGAAAAGGTACAGGTATCTTGGGGCGGCTCCAGATTCCGATGCTACCATATCCTCCGGCAGCCTAATGGAATAAGAGTGATGGGACGTAGAAAAAGCAACCGATCTGATCTTTCACTTGGAGAACATAAGTGAAATTTTTCCCTGGCCAGATCGGACAGTTTGTGCCGAAGACTACATCCTGCCATGAGTTCCTCCTTTGCTGCACACCATTCCTGCAGAATGAAAAAATGAGAGATGAGATGACTGTCCAATTTCACATCAATCGCAGAATCCAAAAGCTGTTTCTGTTCATTTCATAGACATTTCTAGATTCTATTAGTTGATGCTGAAAGTATCATACTAAGTTCCTGCATGCCAAATGACAAGATATTGGATGACTGGATCAGTCACTATCACTAATAGGTATAACATAACTACGGAAAGTACGAAATAAACATTTTGAATGATCTTATAATATGCAAAGTTGCCAAGCTTTATTAAAAGTAAGTTGTATAATTCAGAGTTTTAATTAGAACTAGGCCTAAGCGCGTGGCTTTAAGCTGGCCACACCTAAGCATACTCAAGGGCACATCTTTTTTTTATTTTTGTTATTTTGATAGGAAAGCACATGCATTTAAATATTTTATTGTAATCAGTTCTGCCATAACCAGGCAGACATTTTTAATTAATTGCATTTATTTTTTAATATTTTAGACATGAAGCTCCACATAAGTGAGATGTAGCAGGTGTTAGCAAAAGTTAACATACTCAGCCAGCTGCACAAACTGAATTATCATAATAGTATTAATCCCATTGGATCCTTAAGAGAGTTATTCGTTAGAAAACTTTTAGATTTAATCATTTAATCATGCATGGACCATATCGTCGGAGTCTTTTTAAGATAATGTTTATGAAATGTGAACCAACAAAAACCAAAAGGAGCTGAAGAAGTAACCATGCCTTTTCAGCTTTCGCCCCCAGTTTAATTCTATATATGCACCTCCATACAAAAAGGATCAAGGATAAGGAATAGGGATATGCTCACCTTCCGAGTTAAAAAAAATATAGCCCAAGTATTTCATTGTCTTCAAATTTGCCATTTGTTGATATCTTCCTAAAAATGATAATCATAATTATGAATGTCTATCAATTTTCAAATTTTCAAATTTTCAAGCATTTAGCCACAGATCTAATAAGCTCAAAACTTTCCCACTAAACTCTAGTTATCTATTGAATATAATCATGAAACCAAAAGAACACACCTTAGCTTAAATTGGGGGACACTGGCTTCGAATGAAAGCAGCACTTTGAGTTCATGCTTAGCTTCCAGGATTTCATATTTACTTTCTTTGTTGCTTTCTATTTTTAACTTGTCTTTCTAACCAACATTAAGTAAAATGTTGAAACATAAACAAACAAAAAAGGAAGAAAGGAATGTTTTACCAAGAGATAAGGAATTGTTCATTTAAGTAGTTATAAACACTGACAATCAGATTATCATTAATAACTGCATCAATCTGAGGCCCTGGAAACTGCGCGTTTATTAAGATCCCCTGCAATACATTTTGCACATTCCAATCAACTCTTGCTAAACAAGTTGTTTTGAGGAACCAAAAGTAATCAAACCCAGAAAAACAAGAAAAGGTGAAGCATTTTTCTTTCCAGACGAAGAACTGAAGAAAGTATCTTCTTTTGAACAAGAAAACCAGAAAGCAAGAAAGAAAGTACCTCCTGCTTAACTCCAAGAGGGTAACTATCGCCATACGTGACTTTCCAAGTGATACACCGATAAGGGTTTTCTCCATTGACGCCGAGAAACAAAATGCAAGCAATGAAGCAACATAGGATAAGCTTACTATCTTCCATTCTCTTGTCTATGTTTTCCCCCTTAGAATACTATCCATCCAAAAACAGGAAGAAAAAAGAATCCTTGTTTTGCCAAAATTTTATAAAGAACACAGATCTTGAAAGAGCAATACACCATTGTCGTCTTGTATCTTCCCTAAATCTATCTTTCCCTCGCCTTTTTTGTGCTTTTTATTTTTAATATGAAGGCAAAAGCAGAGCTCTGTTTTGTATGTGAGTGAAAGAAGAGTCCTTTACGTGACAGCGGGTTCCAATTAAATGCGGTTGAGTCTGGTGAAAACAGATGGTCCCAGATTAACCGTTGCCTATTTAGCATCACCTTAGCATGGGTTCTAGTTCATGTGATGGGACCTTTGGTAGCCTAGCCGCTTGATTTTTAACAGTTCTCTGATTTGGTTTAGTTTTAGCCCTCAAAATGCTGATCAAACAAAGCTTGTGATAAGATACAAAAAATTGTAAGTAAAAGCCTGTCAACTGTAAGTAACAAGACATGGATCAAAACTCAAATCACGTGCAAGCTTGGAATCACCTAATTTGATGTGCTCATTGTCCGAATTTGTTAACAAAGACAGCCGAGTTCTGATACTGATATACATCTTCCATTTTCCACAGCAATGGCACGATTAACAAACTATGGGGCAATGGCTAAAGAAAGAATCATAATTAGAAGAAAAAGAAAAAAAGAAGAAGAAAGACAAGCCTTTTCTATATAATCAATAATGGCAGTTAGACTTTCGAAGTGGAATGCCTTGCCAACCTTCAAGAGCTTCCTTTTTTTTTAATAAATTTAACAAGAATTAAAGACGGTGGAGTCCAGAGATGGATCAGTTTCTGGCCCCTATAATTGGATCCTGGGTTACTTTCCCATCCCTGGGTAACGCAGTGGTGGGCCTGCCCCAAGCAAAAACCTCACAGTTGATTCGCTTGCCTTATGATTACTTCGTTAAAATGCTATGCGATTAAAAAATACTGGATGATCGTACACCGATGACAGTAACACCCAATAGCTTCTCATATGGTGATAATCTAGGAAGAAATTCTACTTCTCCGGCTTCCAATGACAGAGTTGGCAGCTTTGAAAGTTAAAAACGAAGGGAAGAATTAAGTGGTTGGCTGTTACTGCAGCCGCCACAATTGTAGTTTTTGATTGCTATCTTGGAATTTCCTTGTTTCAACATGCAGGATGACAATTTTCTGTTATGCTAAACCAACTGATGATGTTTTGATTATCTTTAAGTTCAGTGATTTAAAGACTGCAAACAAGGAATTTTTCTGAAAAAAAATAAGTGAAGGAAAGCTCTGAATGAGTTTTTTACAGGAAGACGTCGGAACAGTTCGGAATTCAGCCGCCATAACCGTAAAGAATCTCAAATTCCAAGTCCAAGAAGACAAGCAGTTCCGCATTGAACTGAGCATTATTGGGCAATCTATCATGTTAATCTCGTTCAGCGTCTGGGGTTCTCTATTATATGATTCCATGACAAAGGGTTAAGTAATCCGTTTTAATAAGATCTCATATTGCACTGGAAGTAGCTCCAAAGATTAGCTCATCTCCATGAGAAATGCAGAGAATACATCATACAATGTGATATCAAGCCTTGAGAACATTCTGCTTGATGCTGACTATAATCCTTTGCTTTCAGACTTTAGCCTAGCGTAGCTGTTATACTCGGTTTCTTCTTGTCGAAAAGCTCCTAAACCATGGAAAACATTGTTAGTACTCAGTACCCTTTTGTTCTCCTTGTTTAGATTGACATCACGAGAAGTTTGGGGATAACCTAAACTTAATCAAAGTACAAGCAATTTAAATACAGAACTTAATTGCCAACAATCATTTAACCTAATAATTAAAAGTATTTTAAAATTTAAATTTAAATTTAAATTCGACTTCAAACATTACTTCTTTTATTCTTAAATTATGAAAAAAAAAAACACAAAACTTAATTCAATTATTTAACTTAATTACCGAAAATCACTTGTCCTAACGGTTAAGCGTACGTTAAAATTAAAATATAAATTTAAATTCAATTTCAAACATCCTCTCCTCCGTCCCTAAATTATCAAAAGGAAAACATAAAGCATAATTTAATTATTTCCTGCAATTATCTTTTTGAGATAACATTCGAACAAATCCAAAAGTTTAAATCTCAAACAACTAAGTATCAGTTGTTTCTAGGTGAAATTGAAGCAATTCTTCATAGCGGCCAAGGGATTAAACTACCTTTCACCTCACACAAAACTGTACAGAAACAAACACAAGTATTTTAGATTCACCAAAAATTCTCCTCTGTTCCAACAAGGAAAAGAAAGTCTCTTGATGTTGGCAACAAAAAAGTGCCCAAAATTGATCCCTTCTCTCCCACTCGATGATTACATACTGCACAATAATCACCCTATCTGCTGACTGCTAGGAGGCTTCCCAATCATTGTGTCACGTAATTATCATCACCATGCTCAATCAACGTATTCATTCAACAAGAGCTCTCCCCAGCCTCTTTCAGATCATAGTAATCAAATATATTTCTTATTACCTTTGGCACAAAAGATCATCTATGAATTCGATGCAAAATAACGATACTTTTTTCTTTTTATTTTATTTGTTCATCAACTAGTCGAAAAGGGAATGAATAACAAAATACAGAATGCTATAGCAGTTGCCCTTATTTGGCTGCTTTGGAAAGTCATGAGTTTTAATCTTTCAGCTGCACCACTTGCTTCAGTCGAGTTTACAACCGATCTTGTCGTGTTGCTTACCATCTTACTGCAAAATAGACATAACAAAATTCTTTGTTATGAACATTAAGCAATTTGTTTTAACAACATAAATGCTTTAATAGTATCTACAATCTAGAAAGAAGAGATGTTAAGAACAAAATGTTAGAAAAGGGAAAATTATAAATGAGAACTAGACTGTTAAGAATGGGCAGTATTTCTGACCTTCCAGGAAATACACAGCTGCCATGACCTGCAAATATAGCCCCACAAATTTGTAAAGAAAAAAAAAATGTCAGATTTATGTATGGTAGAGTAAAATCAGAGCTGAGAAAGTGAAGGGCAAAACAAGAAACAAAGAAAAAACAAAAGAGAACAGAATGACAAAAACAAGGTGACAGACTTCATTTGCTTCATAAGATAAAAAGCAATAATCGAAGATGATTTCTACCACTAGCATATATATGCAAGGAGGAGATTCTTTTGTTAAGGCAATCTAATCATGGAGATGGGACGATGGCTTAGTGAGGTAATGTAGCGCAGTGAGGCTCGTTACTGAAGCAGCATCCAAACTGAAATCCTACCTTACCCAAACTCGGGGGTGAGTGTCTGATACGGATTTGTATCCCGCACAGGTCTACTCAATTTTTTTAAGTTTTTTATTTTTCATATATTTGAAAGATCATACACCATAGCCATGTTTGAATCCAAATATTGGTTAAACACAGGTACCTCAAGAAAAATAAAGAGTACGTGTGACATAGCCTAACTCATAGTTCCCTGCTTGAACAAGAAAATGTTATATCGTTATTCCAACCCTTTTCCACCTTCCAATCACAAAATAACCCATGTGACTCTGTCAAGTAGAAACTACACCGTTCTTCCTTAGAAGTTTCCCAGGGGATATCCCCACATGACTTGGAAGTCCAACTATTCCCACAACTTTACTTTTTAATAGCACATCTTTATACTTTTAAACCTAATTATTTGTGCTTAAGCAACTTATAAGCTGTAAAGGAGTGCAAGTTCATAAAATAAACACCATTCTCTTATCACCTTAGTCATAGGGGTCCTTTCAACTTAGACATTCAAGGCTGTAAACCAGCAGGAAAATGCTAGAATTTGGCACTTGATTAACTAAGACATTGTTCTAGTGTATGTTAAATGCACAATTGTTTTCGACAACAATGCCTGACTCTTGTGCTAAGGAATTTGATCAAAGGAAAACACAATCAAAGACTGAGACTGAGTATAAAATATCCTCATTTCCACTTTTTCATCAAAATATTTAGATCACAACATAATCTAATGCTGATCACTTGGTTAACTAACCACATATGACTACAAGAACAAATTCAACTCCATAGAAAAACAATTTACAACTTAAAAGCAATATTCTTCTGATGAATAGTCGGGGTAACACTTACTTGGGTCAGTGGTAGTTATCATTGCCACACCCTTAAAGTCACAGGACCCAGTTGCTTTCCCTTCCTTCTGATAATAGCTATCAAAAGCATAAGACGCATGATTCTTCACGTTATTAGGCTGGTAGCAGCTCTCCCCTGGTTGAATCTCACTACAATTTGCCCTCCCAGGACCACAAGCCCAGTCCAAAGCTGCCTGCAATGTCTTTGAATCTACCCCATCCATTGCAATACAATAAGTCTGATTGGTTGTATCATTTGCCAAAAAGGTCCCACTCCCTGATACATGAAGCAAATACACTGGTGTCGAATTTGAATAAAACAATCCCCAATTCGCCTCAGAAACAGGAGGCGACCTCAAGTCCTCGTTAAACAGCTCATATATATACACACTCGAAGTGATTTCTGGATGCAAAGGGGTTCCACTGCGGTCTAAAACATGCTTAATAAGATTTGAATTATAGGTATCTGCATTATCTATAGTAGCATATGGCTCTTTTGAATCCCCCTTGGAAGGCCACCCACTCTCAGTAACAAGCACCACAACATCAGTAACATTTAAATTCTTCATAGCAACATATGCAGCATCAATCATTGCATCAAGCACATTCGTGTAATGCAACAAAGTATTAGGATCAACCATTTCTTTAGACGGTGTCAATGGCTTAAATAAGGAATTATCTAAGGGAACCACACCTTTATTCTCCATAAAAACATAATAAGGATAAAGATTCATCATTAAAGGAGACCCAGTTCTCGATAAAAACTGAAGCAAAGGTATCATAATTGAAGTCAAGCTTTGGTTAAAGAAAGCCTGAGAAGGAGGAAAAGTATCAAGGATAATAGAGGCTGCATGCGGAGTTGAAACCTTGATTTGAGTATGCAAATTTGCAGCCACTAAAGCACTGTAGAGAGACTGAATTGCAGGAAGCAGCAAAGGAGCTGAGGATGGTATGGTTGTTAAAACCTCATCTCCGACAGCAATATCGGTGATGAGCGTTTCAGGGTAATAAGCAAAGACGTTCCGACCGATCCAAGAAGCTGCCGTGGTGTTGGATGACCCTATTGCCAAAAGCTGGTTATTAGGTACACTGATAATGACCCGGATCTTTGTCTTTGCCAATGCTTTGAGTATAGCTGGATTTGCATCATAAAGTCGAACATGGGAGATTTTCTGCACTTGCAAGAATGAAACCAAATCCGTTGCTGATAGCAGATTTGAGACATCCGTGCCTATATTAACACCCACAAACGGTTCTTTGTCCTGTTCCTGGATTTGCTGCTTGAATTGTTGGACTAAAGTTGAAGACTTCGCTGCAAAATTTTGTAAAAAGAAAACATACAACTGTAGAAACTTAGACCTTAATCCTTATTGGTATTTTAGTAAGCTATTTTCTGCTGGGGTTTTTGAGACGTTACCTGTTGAGAGAACTGTAAAGTAGAAGAAAACAATGGTGATAAGAATAGAAGTAAGCTTAGTGTTCTCCATTGAAGAGGAGCTTTAGCTTTATTTCTGCCTCCCCTGCTTCAGTCTCTGCTAGAAATCCTAACATTATCTTTGCAAATTTTCCTTTGAATTGGTGGTCACTGGATTTATTTTGTTTTATGCGAGATTTGTAATTGTTGTGCTTAGGATTGACTTAAGAGTCGAGAGACGATCTACAGTAAGAAGAAAGAAAGCTACTAACCTTTATCAAAAGATCAAACAAAATTTAGAGCCTTTGGAGGGTTTAACTGGCGTTCTTTGCTTCTTGAGATAGATCATAATTCAATTTCTTGCCACACATTGATTTACAACAATACCCTTAGAGCCGACGGGTTAATGTTTTTATTACACCTCCTTAGAATTTTGCCTGCACGGCAACACTTTCCCAATTCCAGCCGGATGTTGTTGGTGCCATGGGGCGTTTTGATAGGACATGCTGGTTGAGATGGACAGGATTATATCTTAAAAAAACTAATAAAAATATGCAATACACATGCATAAATATTTTTAAATACATATAAATATAAATTATAAATATATTAAAATTAATATAAATATAAAATATTTTTTAAAATATAATAAAATATCTAAATATGACGTAGTGAGTTTGACATGGTTGCTGATTGATTGTACAGGCTGGCTTTTCTAGAGAGCCGTTGCAGCATCTGGTCTTTAGCCATTAGTATTTGCACATTTCCCTAGGCCTGGACTGGAGCCGTGGGCGTTTAGCATTCAACGAGGCCAACTTTTAGCTCAGAAGTTTAGCTGACTACTCACTCATCTCACAAGTCACATCAGCTGGAACAAAGTTTAGCCCCCTATTAACCAAAACGAAAAGACGAGACCCTTCTACTTATCCCAAAAAAGAAAAGAGAAGACTAGACCCAGTTCCCACTTTTCAAGTTCTATAGTTCTATCTTGGTTTCAGATTTTCTTCCATTTTTTTGCTTACTTGGCTGCAAATGATACACTTTTTTACCGGTCTTTACCTTAATGAATCATTTTGTAGCCTTAGAAATTTCCTTTCCTGATGATATATAATCTAAGGATTAAAAGGTTTTTATAATTGGTTTGAAACTAGTAATAGTCAAAGTATGCAACACCTTGAAAATAATGCAGGACAGTTTTAGAAGTGCAATTCGCATAATTGGGCGGAAAGAAAAAGTTTCAAAAATATGAAGCAAGGGTAAGGAGGGTATGCAACACAAAATGGAGAACACAGCACAACCCAAAAAAAAAAAACAGAGCATTTATAGTGTACCATAATAAGCAGTAAGGTCACGAGCATAACACAGAACTCTGAACACACCTGCATCACATCACATATTCACATGAGGGTCACAATTGTCCAAAATTGTGTTCTTTTTTTTTTTTTTTCCTTGTTCGGCTAAGGAAATTAAAATCATAATTCATGTTAGTATTATTTTTAAAAATTAATATTTAAAAATATTTAAATTTTAAATCTTATTATTCGAGATTTTTCTTTTTATCCTAAGACATTTATATGTATATATAAAATACCGTGGGATGCCTTGATTTTGCGTAATTAAGATGCATAATGGTGGCTTAAATGGTCCTTATCCAGCAATTTCACTTTTTACAGAAGATTGTGGGAAGGTAGGTGACCTCTGAGAATGGAATGTAAAAGAAAAAAAAAATATTGTTGAGCTACTATTCTTGGTTGCTCACCTTGCCTGCCTTTTCCCAAAAGAATAGTTGATAAGCAAAGAAGCATATAAAATTGGGTTTTTCTAATTTGATGCAAATTCTTTGCGGTTAAAGACAGCAATAAATACAAATGTTGGAACCAGTTTGGAAAAAAGCGGGGATGCTTTTTAAAACCATGTGGAATTTTATTAGAACGTGGACGCTGGAATCCTAGGAGCGTGCATCCTGCTCGCACAAATGATGAAGTAAATATTATATTAGAATATCTGGTTGTTCGGCCAATCGCTTTTTCCCTCCTCCTTTGTCAGAAACTTAGTTTTGGAGACTGGGCTTAACAAAAGTTTTGGGGCATCCAATCTGATTACAAACTAAATCAGTTTGGAAGGGTTTAAGGTTAAAAGAAAAATTGAAACCCATTTAAAAAATAGATAAATTTTGATTTCAACATCTTAGACTCTAGCTTAAATCAATTCGATTTATAAAAGTTAAATATAAAATTTTAGTATAAATATTAAAAATAATTAATTTATTTATGTTTAAGAATTTAATAAAAAAATATATATAATTACTAAAGATGAAATCAAATACTAATTAAAAATTTTTTTAAAAATTATAGATAAATTTAAATAAATTTTTTCTATTTATTTATAAATATAAATAAATTTAAATAAAATTTAATGTTTATATTTTAAATTAAATAAAAATTTTATAAATATATATAATATTAATATTATGCATAAATGTTTTTTAATCTAATTTGACCCGAGTCATTTTCATACCTCTACTACAAACCAAGAAACAAAGAAGTTCAATCAGATTATCTCGTTCTTGATGTTAAGTCATTAGCAAATCCATCTGGCTAGGCCAAACTGCCAATCTTTTAATATATATATATATGTAGCAACAGAGATTTAAGACTATTCTTGCTTTAGCATTTAGATTCCCCGAGGATAGCCACAAAGCGGCAGCCAAGTCTCTCAATTGAATGCCCGCCTGGGTGCATGGGCCCTGGTGGCTTTTCCTAAAGCCTTTTAATGGAGCGGATTGGATTTGTTTGAAGTAAGTTAGTTTTTTTTTAATTTTTAAAATTTTTACTTATTTTTGACAATTCAAGTTTTAAATTATTTTAAATTTAAATTAGTTTAATTTTAAATTATTTTAAATTTAAATTGATTAATTTATGATCAATTAAGTTTAATATGCAGTTATAACGAATTTAGTCATTTTAAATTTAAATTAATTAAATTTTAAATTATTTTAAATTTAAATTATTTTTAAATTTAAATTAATTAATTTTAAGTCTTTGATTTTTATGATAAAATCGAATTGGATAGAGCTTATGTGTAGATTAGCAGGATTTTTTTGGGGTTAACGCATGTCAATCGCCACGCAGGGTTTCTATAAACCAATAATGGAAAGAATTCAAGAAATTTCCACCCTCTCGGAGAGAAAAAAAAGAGGTTTTCACTAATTATCGATGATTAGTTCCTTAAATAAGCATAATGATCTTAAATCACTGGTTATAAGATTAGATCAAGTTGGTTATCTTGAAATCAAAGGCTAACTAGGTAGATTTTTGGCCAAAAAATAATAACAATAACAGAAGCTTTCAAATTCATCTATGGAGAACCAAGCCCAAATGATCACTAATCTACAAAACAATATACCCTCTAAATAAAACTTTGCAGGAACAAGGGACACTTTTCAATATACAAAATCATTCGAGCTTATTATGATGCCATGGGCATCAGTGCGAGAAGCATGGCAAAATCTGGGTTCATTCCCCCACTTGAATCTCCCCAACAAGTTTTGGAGAGTCCCATCTTCTAATCTTCATGAGTTTGATTCTTAGACTGAAAACGAGCAGGAACCACCACTCAACACTTGAATTGGCTAATTCGACAAATCGTTTTTGATTCCCCATCATCGGAGGGCATTAATAAAGGCCAACAATGAAGCAACATCCCTCTTCTCAGAGGCATACTTTATTGCCTTAGATGAGTGTTTGGGGAAGAAAAGTATAGTGGGGAAGCTTCCCAATTGCAACTCTGTCTTCGCATACTCCTTTTGTTCACCATCAGCTCTGAATTTTGCGACCTTTACCCCCGAACCTGCCAGCTTCTTAGCCAATTCAACGTAAGATTCTTCCATTGCCTGTTCAAAATTCACAGTTATCCATCAGATTAAAGCCAAAAAAAAAAAAACATTTTTCGATGAAATTCTGAATAGTTTGAAACAGGGTTTACCTGGCAAAAAGGGCACCATGGGGCATAGAGTACAACAAGCCATGGCTCTTTTCGGTTCTCCAATCTTGCCAAGTTCTCAATTCCTGTCCTGCTCAATGTGACCAAGCTCTGGCTATTGAAAATGTCACTTTGAGTGGAAGTACAATTGGCATGGGCAGCCCGATTTCCATTGCCATTGAGTTGGGCTGCGCTGTCTTGTTTCAAATTTCCTTTATGTAAGCCACACTCCTTGGCCTTGGCATCCTCCCACCACCACCTTCCTTCCCTCTCATGTTGTCCTGGTAGAACTGGCCTTGTGCAAGGCTCGCAGCCAATTGACACATATCCTTGGGAATGCAAGGAATTGACAGGCACATTCATCGCCCGGAGGAAATTCCATATGTCTTTACCATCAACATTGGCAACCGGGTTCCACTTCACTAAACTACCAATCCCAGCATCCAAACCTTCAAAAACAGGATCCACTTGAACAACAGGAACCTCCGACCTAGTTCCCGGAGACTGATCTTTCCTCTGACCGGTAATCCAAGCACGCAACCCTTTGAGTGCTCTCTTCAAAGGCCTCACTTTCCTAACACGGCAGCATTCTTGGTGCCCATCCTCGTAAAAAGAAAACAACCCTTTACTCCCCACCAATTCCTGAACTTCAACAGCATCCGGAAACATGTACTCGATACGAATTCCATAATGTTTCTCGACCTCATCAAAGAATCGATAAGTTTCCGGGTTCAACCTTCCAGTATCAAGGCTGAACACCCTAAATGGCCTACCAGTCAATTTCGCATACTCAATCAAAGCAACATCCTCCGCACCACTGCACAATTGAAAGTAGGAATGGCACTACCATATTAAAAAGTCGCATTTAATTTTGATCCTTCAGATAGTGAGAATATTCGATGATACGCTTTGGCATATAAAGTATTAACATTATTATTAATAATACTTAAAGCTAATCAAATTTTGGGCTAAGGGTTACCTGAAAGCGATGGCGATATCGTTTCCGAATTTCTCTAAAGCCTTATCCATAATTTCGAGTGGAGAAGCATTGTCAAGTTCTTTAGCCAATTGCTCGAAATCCCCTCCCTCAACCTTTTCAGATACTTCTGTTAATCCACCAAGTCGTTAATCCAGATTAAGCCATTTTAATCATCATTAAATTAAAATTAAAATTAAAATACAAAAGAAAAAAAAAACGATTATTTTGATGTTCTACCTGGAGCAAAAATGGATGCTGCGAAAGGAACGATGGAATCATTCTGCTTCGGCTCCGCATTTACAGGCTTTACTGCGCAACGTTTTCCACGCAGATTCACCATTGCATGACGATCAGTTAACCGGAATGAACCAATTTGCGGAACTGCACATCCGAATTAAAAACATCAATAAACTTAATTAACCCAAAAAAAAGAAGAAGAAATTTTAAAGAAAAAAATGAAGAAAATAACAAAATTGTAACTTTAGCAGTACCTTTGAGATCAGAGGAAGAACTTAAATGAGGAAAGCTGGAACCAGACGTTGCAGTTGAAGAAGAAGAACTAACAACAAACGCCATTTTCAAAAGAAAAAGAAAATGCAATCCTTGTTTCAAGAACCGTAAAAAAAATAAATAAATAAATAAAAATAAAAATATCTGTGGTTTGAGTTTTTTCTTTGTTTAATGTTTACACGAGAGCCAAAGAGGGGGTTTAAAGTCCAAAGGGTTAAATAATGGCCTGACAAAAAGATTCATTGAACCTGGACGTAATTTCGGAAAACAATTGTTGCTTACGTGGCTGATTTTGGTTGGGTGGAGGCTAACCTAAGTCGCTCATTGATTCCGTCACGCAGCCAGCAGACAACAGGAGTGGTCACTGTTGGAGATGGCTTTCAAGTTTCTTAGATTCTTCCTTCCGTTAGGTTTTTCTTTCTTTCTTTTTTTTTTTTAATTATTTTTAAGCCTATATTAAAAAAAATTATTTTGACAGATTAAGAGTGGTTTTAAATATATACAAAATTTGGCAACCTCAGAGAGTTATTTGGTTCAATCAGGTAGTCCAATGCTACAAATACAAGGTCCTATTTATTTCCTTAATTAATAGTACACATTTTCTTTTTAAAAAAATAAATTGTTTCCACACAAATAATAGTAACAAAAATATTAAATTTTAAAATTATTAATTATTATATTTAATATAAATAATATATTAACTTAACGTATA
>JBBYHM010000023.1:734328-767178 GCA_038381775.1 Adansonia rubrostipa | reverse complement strand
AAAAAAAAAAAAAGAAAAGCATTAGATGATGGCTAGACTATAGCCTTTCCAACTTGTTCCAAAGTTTGGGTATTTTTTTTAATTGTCTTTTATTTGTCATTCAAAGTTTTTGATATTCATAATTAAATTATTAAGATATATATATATATATGTCTATATACCAAGAGTTTTAAGGTGAAAAGGAAAGGAAAAAGAAAGATTTCCAAGGCATGATGAGGTGGGGACTTTCACTTTCCTCTTCTATAATAAAAATGACAGTACTATGTAGGAAAAGGTTACAGACATGCATGATGAAATTAATGGGAAGTAACAAACTTTGTCATCCCCTACCAGTATATCAACATGAGGCCACATCCATCTTCTTACAAGTTACATTGCCTGAAAGGGAAAGTGAGAGATGGAACTTCATCTATTAATTCATCATCATTTTGTTATTTTTTTCCTTTTCTGATAGCCGCATTTTTCTTAGCTTAAGGACCCAGCTGTTATGTTTTAATTAAGCTAGGAAAACTTATGTAGTTTTACACCATATTATTTGGATTTTTTATTCTTAAAATATTCGTATTTTAACTTTAGTATAATTGTATGATCTTTCAAATATTTTAAAAAAATTTTAAATTTAAATAAATAAATCCGTATTAAATACGTATTTATATTCAATATTTATCTAAATTTAAATAATCCAAAGTTTTGCACCACTATATATTATTAGCTTAGCCGATTGAAAGATAGAGAAGAAAGTCAATGGCCATGGCCAATGGCCTCGTCGAATTGTACCAAAAATAGTTGTTTAGTCAGTTGAAGAACCATGATTCTTTTTTTTTTTTTGTTTAAAGCCGAGGATGTTCAATCAACTACCACTATACATGTCCCCATGATCCATCCTTTTCTTGTCGAAGAAAAGCTGATATATACAGTTCGCCAATCACCAAGATTTTGTTGGGTCTAGGCCTGTTTTTCCTAAATTGCATCTGCTAAAAGGTTCCTAGGGCCTAGACCTGGTAACTAATTTTCATATTTTGTGTTCATATCATAAATTATATTTAAAATGTTATATATTTATATATATGTGTGTTAAGTTTATATATTTTTTATATTATGTTATGAATTATATTTTAATTATTTTTTTATGTTATGTTAGAATAATCATATCATGTAATATTGCTAGATTCAAGTATGCTTAGAGATTTATAAAATTGATATACATTCTTCAATACTGTACACAAACTAAGATTCAATTCCAATGGGCAAACTGAGAGATTTATAAATGACTGCCTCAAATATTGAATAGCTAACAGTTGATGATTTGATGCAGAAAGAATAATATAGTACTAAATTCTTTAATCATACATTTATAAAAACAGCTATATATTTACACAACAGCCTTGCCAAAATTCCAGCATGATCGGAAAGAATCATAAATAACTCATCTTTGTGATTAATTTCTTCACCAATCATTATTGATTAATATTGTCGAAGATGAAAAGAAAATGATAGAATTTTTAAAAGAAAAAAAATAAAAAGCCAGAGAGTGGTGAATCATGCAAAGGTTGTTAAGTAAGCAGCTGGTTTTCAACGATTCACAAGAGATTAAATCTTGATCCACTGGGGAAGTAAGTCATCGGAATTGGAGGGCTTTTCTTAGCCTTGCTTTCTTTTGATTTGGCTTCACTACCAGCTTTAACTTTGGTCGATGATGTCCGTGGAGCACTGTCTGCTGATGATCTCTCGGACGACGCTACCTTATTAGAACCAGGAAAGCAACTGAGAAAGCTAGCTAAAAGAGCCATGGGAAATTTTGGATTGTATGTTTCAGAATTCCGAGGATTGAAAATCTTTCTTTCTGTAAGAAAGTAGAAGTAGTAGTATTACTTTTTGCTATTTTGTTGGACTTCTGATTTTCTTTGTGGTCTCCTATATAAGCATGTTGTTGGCTTGGTGACCAAGTAACATAGTATTTCCTTGCACGTTTCGTCCAAGAATCTGAAGGGGAGGAAAGGATGCATGATCCTGGACAATCAGGTTGCTATGGGGGTTGTTTTTTGGTGCCTTTCTCGGAACCAGGTGGCAGTATTTTCAGCTTGGTCAAACAAGCCAAATTTGAAGCTGAAAAGTCAACTGAGACCATAACCATATATATTAGTTGAATGTCGTTACTTGATAGTTAAGTTAAGCCAATCTAAAATGATTGCAATTCAGCAACTGGCAATAATGCATATATTTAAAAGCCTTTCTCCAAACGGGTTAATACTTAATAACTAGATATTACACATCTAAATAATATATATATATATTTATTTTATTTAATTCCAGTTAATAATAAATAGTTAAAATTTTTGCTCTAATCTTTTAATTTCACTAATAAAAACTTCTTGCAATTTTTACTATTAGAAAATCCTTAATTCAGTTTGGTGTCACGAGTCAAAGGATATCGACACAATTAGTCAGTTAAAAAAATTACATAAAAATAAAATTATAATTATAATAATGAAATAAATTAAGAAATTTTAAGTCTTTCTATTTTTAAGAAATAACTACTCATTTAAATAAAAAAGAACAGTTTTTTTAATTTTTTAATTTTAAATTATTTTTATTTTAAAATATAATAAATTAAATTTTTTTTTTTTCATTTATAAAGCTAGCGTGAACTTTTAGTAAAAATAATAATGAATAAATTGGTGTCTCTATTGTTTTAGGCCCAAAATGAAGAAAAAAGAATCACAAAGCCTTATACCAGAGCTGGTTTCAAGCTAATGGGCTTGAATCCAAATAGCATGCAGAAAAAAAAAACCTGACTACGTATTTATAAATATGCACATATACCATTTAAATCCGAAAAAGAAAAAATCAATGAAAAATAAATCTGTTTTGTTGAAGCCAATGTTTTTCTGTGAAGTGATGATATATAGGATTTTGTTAACCAAATGCTTTAAGGGTAATTTTTTAAAAATAATTATATATATTTTAATATTTTTATTTAATGCGCTGAAAATGATGAATTTTGTATAATGTTATTATTATATATATTATTAATTAATGTTAAAGAATGTTTTTAAAGACATTTATAAAACCCATGATGATATTATGATGTTGTGTTCTTGAAAATAGAGAAATGTTCAATGCTAAAGGGTTCATCAACGTTGTCCCTTTTGCAAAGTTAGAAGATTAAAACCTTCGAAGCGAATGCGAGGTAAAATCATAGGTTTGAAATTGCAGCAAGTAAACAAACAAAAAAAAAAAAACACCTTAATATATTATTTTATTTAGAAAAATGAAATTAAATAACAGAGTGATAAGAATCGAAAAAGAAAAAAATAATACATCTGATAATATTAAAAATAATATAAAAATAATTAATATACGATATTAATATATAAATATTTTAAAATTTATATAATATCAATTAATAACATATAAAAATTTATATAAATATAAATAAAATATTTTAAATTTAATTATAAAATAATAAAATATATAAATATAATATAAATATAAGGATCTCAATTCTAGTTGAAGGTGTTGTGAGGTGTTCGGGGGATGGGGGGATTGCCACCGTAAGGAGCGAAATCCGTTAGCGATTGGTCCTTGCTGCCGAAGACATATTTCCCTGTTTTTAGTTGCATTTGGTCACGACAAAAACAAAAGCCTCTTCTTGGACTGCACTGCCGCTCTCTCTCTCTCTCTCTATATGTATATTTTTTTTCCCATCTTTCTTATGCCCCCACCAAATCATTCCTTTTCTGATTTCACTCATCTATTTATTTCTTTTTTGGGTCAAATTCTCCCTTCCAAGTTCCAACACATCCACTGTTCACTCAATTTTTTTATATGAAAAAGTTCATTATTGCTTAATAACATTTGGTAAAATAATATTTAAAAAATATAATTAATAAATATTTTAAATTCAATAAAAAAATAATACATTAAATGTAATTTGTTTAAAAAAATTAATTAAAAGCAAGCACAAGAGTTTCTTAACAAATCACCGTCCCTAGTTTTAAGATTTGCTCTCTCTCTCTCTCTATTTCCCTTTCAATTATTTAGAAGATCCCCCAAATTGCGTAGCTTTAATATTTATTGTATATGTCATGTGTTCAAAAATGAAAAAAAAACCTTTTAAAAATAATTACATATATTAAAAAAATCATAAAATTATTTTTTATTTATTAATTCAAATAACAAATCTTCAGTTATTACTAATTAATTTAAAAAAATACCCTTAATGCACACCCATAAACAACACTAAAAAAATGCCTTGGACAGAAAAAACATGATGATTTTACAGCCATTATTGTCCAAATGATTGAGCTGATGGAACGTTGATCCAAACTTTTTTACAAGCATTCAAAATTCTGAGCAAAATTAAAAGATCTTGTTGAATTTAGAAATTACTACATCAAAAGACTTAAAAAAAAAGGCTATCTATCCTAATGACAGTGATCTCATTAATTGCAGCTCGAAAGAATAGAAGATAACCGTCAGATTGGTCGTGATCGATAAAAAAGAGAAAGATCTAACTAAAAAGAGTAAAGATCGTGGAAATCACCAATGGGTCCTACTGATTACCCCGTGATCTTCACCTCGTCATCCGATCATTATCATGCACTGCAGCTACACAATAACATCAATTTAAATTTAAAAAGGGCAAAAAAAAAAAAAAAAAAGAAAAGAATTAAAGTGGAAAAGACAAAACAAAGAAGCGAATGTAAAGTGAGGCATGTTTGGTATTAGACTGGACCTGCGTTAAGCATCAACAAAAGCCGCGCCAGATTGCGTGTATCTCGTCCCCCTCTCTCTTTCTCTTTACACGCTGCCCAATAAAAATCATTTTGCTAAATGACAATTTTGCCCTCCCCTTCGCTATTGCCTTAACATTTTTCAGTTTTTTTGCTTTCAGTTTCTCAAATCCGAAGAACTGAAAGGGTTGGTAAAATTTGGGCAAATCAAGTAGTACAGAAAGAAAATAGAAACGGAAAAAATGTCCAGATCATCTTCGGCGTCGTCTACGGCGCCGTTTCCGGCTATCAAACCTGAGAACTACAAACACAGCCCTGTTCACTACGCTGTCGTTTTGCGTGATCACAAGACTTTGACTCGATTAGTTTCGACTCTACCAAAGCTCGCTGATCCTGCTCAGATCCACTCCGAGTGCGACTCATTGAGTCAAGAACGCGTAGCTGACCAAATCTCAGTTGTTCTCGACCGCCGTGATGTCCCTTTCCGTGAAACTCCTCTCCACCTCGCGGTCCGCTTGAACGACGTCGTAGCTGCCAGGACACTCGCTATTGCCGGGGCTGATGTGTCGCTCCAGAACGCTGCGGGCTGGAATCCTCTCCAGGAAGCACTTTGTCGCCGGAGCTCCGACATTGCGTTGGTTCTCTTAAAACTTCACCACCGCTCCGCCTGGTGCAAGTGGCGCCGCCGTTTACCTCGCGTAATTGCTGTTCTCCGCCGAATGCGGGACTTCTACATGGAAATCTCCTTCCACTTCGAAAGCTCCGTAATTCCATTCGTCGGAAAAATCGCACCTTCTGATACTTACAAGATCTGGAAACGCGACGGTAACCTTCGAGCTGATACGTCATTAGCAGGCTTCGACGGCTTAAAAATCCAACGAGCTGATCAAAGCTTTCTCTTTCTCGGTGACGGCGATCACTTCCACGACATCCCTTGCGGCTCATTGCTTGTCATCAACCGCGACGATCGCAAAATCTTCGACGCATTCGAAAATGCCGGTGCTGCGATGAGTGAATCCGACATTGCGGGATTTTGTTCCCAAACGAGTGTGTACAGACCCGGAATGGACGTAACCAGAGCGCAACTCGTAGGCAGAACTAACTGGAGACGCCAAGAGAAAACAGAGAGCGTCGGTCAATGGAAAGCTAAAGTTTACGAGGTACATAACGTGATTTTCAGCTTTAGGTCACGAAAAGTTGCGAGTTCCGAGAACGACGTCGCGGGAAGTGAACAAGTGTTACCTTTAGAGCTTGACGAAGACGATGACGGTTTTTTGGTTTGTGAAAACCCGACTTTTGGTATGCCTGATAGGCGAAGGCACAGTAGCTTTGTGAGAGAAGAGAGAGAGTGGATTTCGGTCGGAAGGAAGAGTGTCGATGTCTTTCCCTCTTCAGCCGCGGCTATGCCTCCTAGAAGATCGACGTCTTTTACTACGGCGAAAACGGTGATGCCGCCACCGCAAACTAAGGAGAAAGAATACGTGCGAAGTTTACGGCCGTCTGTTTGGTTAACGGAACAGTTCCCATTAAAGACAGAAGAGTTGCTACCTTTACTTGATATTTTGGCTAATAAAGTAAAAGCTGTTCGAAGGATGAGAGAGTTGTTGACTACCAAATTCCCGCCGGGGACATTTCCGGTGAAGGTAAGAAAGGCGAAGTATAAATTTTGCTAATATTTTCTTTTTATTTTTTAAGAAATGCGGGGTCCACGTGGATGTCTGTCTCCTTTGGAGGGTGTCTCTTTTGGGTCTTTTGATGCGTAGGAAGGCCTGACCGCCTGACCAATGACAGAAGGAAAGGAAGTGTGTTTAAGTTCTTTGCTTTCCCTTTTTTTTTTTTATGGGGGAAGGGAAACTCTGCCTTTGGTCGGATTGACGTGGACTTCTCCCAACCTCGTGTTTTAGATCCAACGGTGATTCACTATTGGACCCCACATCATCCGAGGTTTCCTTTTCTCATCAGATAAGGCATGGCATGCCATTGCCAGCGTCGTGTGGCCAGGATTTTTTTTATCGTCTTCTGGGTTAGGTAATCGTTAAGTTACCCATGATCCATCCACGTCATCTGGACAAACCAATGATGATGATAAAATGGCAGGATCATGTGGGGCCAATGTTTATAGGTTGTTCAACCGTTAAAGCTGTCATTTCCCCGTTTGATTTGTGATTTTCTTTTCAGACAAAGTTGGTCTTAATTGTTTTGTGATTGGTTTTAAGACATTGGCAAAAAGCATAATTATTTATTTGGTTTGGGGGTGGGGACAGGTTGCAATTCCGGTCGTCCCAACGGTAAGGGTGGTGATAACCTTCACAAAATTTGTTGAACTCCAATCAACAGAGCAATTCTACACTCCACTCTCAAGTCCTAGACATTTTTCCAACGGTGGAGGAAAGTGCCAAACAGAGGAGGATCAAAAATCAGACGAGCATAATTCCTCATTACCATCGTCGTCTTCGTCGTGGTCATCGACGGCATGGCTGAGGCGAAGCAATAGTCAATCAGTGTCAGCTAGCAAGCAACAGCAGCAGCAGCAGCAGCAGCAGCGTAGTTGTTCTTCAATGGCGCAACAAGCTGATCCTTTTGCTATTCCAAGTGGATACACGTGGACCAGTGTTGATGATAAGTCTTGCAAATTGAAGAAATCCAAGTCCACAAGGAAACCAAAGTGAAAAGAAAAAAAATGTTCAAAAATACAGATTTGGTTTTAAATGAAATTGAATTCCTGCTATGTTTAAAATTTTGATTGGGTTGAAATCAATAGTGCTCAACACTTTGGACTGAAAAAAAGGGGTAAATGTGGTTGATCAAATATGTTGTTGCACACAATTTTGTTTAATTTTAGTACTAATTCTTTACGTTTATTGCAATGTTCTCGAGTTTGACCAAAAGGGTTCTTTCATTACAGCATTGAATCGAAAGAATGTAAAATGGGTTAGAAGAAATCATGCTGGTTTGATGAAACTACTTCACAGCATGAAACTATCTCAAGGAAGCATTATTAGAAAACAAGTACACTAGCATCTGATGTACAATCTTGTAAGTAACCTGATTAAAGCATACTTCAATTTTAATTATTTCACAAGTAATTTAAGTTTTGCTTTAACGATAAAGGAAGAAATCAGATTTTGATGTTCATTTATCCAACCGCAATAGATGCAGCTGACCAAAGACGTATACAATAACAGCAAACTGCCAGTTTCCTCTTGGCAAGAAAATAGCCATCTTGAGGGAACATAATTGGATATTATTCAGGTCCAATAGCAACTAGCTATTGCTCTTGACCACCAAAATTTTAGGGCATACGTAGGGTGTCACAATCCACACCAACTTAAAAAGTATTATCCACTTTAACTCATTGAATCTTATAGTTTTGTCCCAAAAAAATTATAAGTTGAAGTTGGTATGAACAATTATATATCCAATCAAATTTTAGCACATAATTGGTATGGAATTCATGACTACTCTCTAAGACCATGACACCAAAAGCATGAATCAAGAAGAGGCCTAAGCCGTACACTAGTCAACAGTAACTACTTCTAAAACTTTAAGGTGCATACAGAGATAGGCATGAAGTACTGTTAGAAAAATATTTAGCCACACACACACACACACACATATATATATATATATGTATAACATGTGGTGTTATCAATGAAGCATACTTGATATACACTCCACCATCCTACTATTTTGAGCAATCCTCACTAGCATTCACAGTCCATCTACTTAACCCAGGAAAATAGTCTTCGGCAATAATTTATTACTTCTCACCAAGTAACCTAAGAACTTCTTCCGAGGTTTTTTGTTTCTGTAAATGGTAGAATATATTTTATAAAGTCACCTAGCATTAGCAAGCACATCAAAAGACATAGAACCATGTTTCAATCATTAAGGATTAATTGGTAGTATGGTTTGTTGGATATTGGTGAATCCTTGGGACAGAAAAGTATAGTGATTGGTCCAAATATGCTTGTAGCAAAGTTCTTGAATTTCCTGCTCGCATGTAGAACTTTGTTAGTGGCCCTATATACGAAATAGAAGGAAATCTGTCAAGATACATAGCGTTCATTTGTAAAGCCAAATCAGCTGCTTGTAATTGGGATCAAAGACAAGTCCTTCAGAAAAAAAGGGGCAAATTGGGATTAAAGACGAGCCATCTACAAGTGGTCCTTTCTTTAATAGGTTTTTAAAGGTGCTTCAGAAAAAAAGAAAAGAAAACTCATTACTATTTGGTTCATCATCTGCTTTTATCAAATTTTCTCAGGCACAGTCCCTTGTAAGTCATTACCAACTAGAACTAGCTTTTATCAAACCCTTCTTTATTTCATTTTTGCACGATATGAGTGACTTTAAGTCTCATTTCTTCTATTATTTACATCTTTCTATCGCAGATGCTTCTGCAAATACTTATTTTAGTAGGCTTAACTTAAGATCCTCTATATATCTACAGTTTGGAGCTCTTATTTTTGGCAATAAATTTTGACAATATATATATATATATATATATATGATCTATACTAAGCATGTTGTTATGCAATTCTAAATTATGATTTCATGGCACTCCAAAAAGGGATCTATGCAGTATCCAAGAAGGATATATATATATATATATATATATATATGTAATTATCCACTAAAATTTTTGGCTGAAATGGCTTTAATTTTTCTTCTTGACAGTAATTTTTTTTTTCCTGCTTTGTTGCATTTGAAACATAGTTTTGACAATTGGGATTGGTTTCGAAACTAACCTAAAGAATGTTGAAGCTTGATGGACCATTTTGGTCATTGCTAGATTCGAAAATATCACAAAAATCAATTTATTATTACTATTATTTGGAAAAAGAAAAGGCGAAAACATATATAAAAACAAAGACTTGGTCGAAAATAATATTACAAAGAAATTTATTAGAATTTTACATAAAAAAGAGGAGATTTTTCAGACAACAAAGGAACCTCAAAGGGTTCACTTGAATTCCAGGCCAACATGGAACTTAACGAATTTTTATTTTATGATTATTTATTACAATTTTTTTTTTCCGGTTCTATTGTCTCCGCCATGAGCAATCTAATTGAGGTTATGAAACGAAGTCGTTTTAAGGTTTTTGGTTGAAGTTAGGGCTTGAATGGGCTGGTTTGAGCAATGGATGGGTTGCTTTAATGTATATGATGCCCTTAATAGTTAACGAGATTAAATTAGCTAAGAATTTAATTGGTACAGCAAAGCCAGGCCTGTAACTTTAATATATATATATATATATATATATATATATCAAAGCAAAAAGTTTTTTATTGAAGTGATATTTTTTTTTATTTTAGTATATTTTATTATGTTATAATCGTATTTAAAGTATTTTATATTTATATTAATTTTGATATTTTAATAATTCATATTATAAGATTTTGATGTATGTATCATCTCGTGTTTTAATTACTTTAGAAGTTTTATATTTATATAATCATATTTAAAATTGTTAGGTCTAGATACACCTATGTGATCATCACATCAAAGAAATGGTTAAAATATCAACTTTACTCATGGTTACTAATTGACCAGTTCAATCGATTTAAAATACTATATTAAAAAAAATTCGAAAGTTATCTAGTTGATCTCTTTAAAAAAAAAAAGACAAAAAACAAAACCAAATGATTTAATCTTAATAACAGCAAATAATACATTAATTCAGTCAATTTTGATCGGTTAAGTTGATTTTAAAAAATATAAATAAAAATATTTGAAGGTAAAATCTCATATTTTTATTCTTAAAAGTATAAATAAAAAAAAAGTTGTTATGTATATTTATATTATATAATATATTTAAAAAATTATAAATGGATTAGTTATTAAACCAATGTCGCATAATCGATTTTTACCAAATTCAATTGACGAATTTGAATTTAATTAGTTTTGGTCGACGAAGTCGGCACCCTACCCAAATTATTATATCTCATTTGCATTATTTCAATCTCAACTTTCTGATTAAAAGTAGTTAAAATATCTTTTAACTACACGTAGGAAAAGTCTTTAATGTGGTTGTATCCAAATATCTTGAATTTGAACAAACTTTTAGTTGAAAGTCCCTTTTTTTTTTTTGGTTCTTTTAATTTCTTTGGAGGAGTAACTAATTAATTCATACATAATTACATAAATTTTAAAGACAAAATAAGAAGGTAATTAAAAAAAATATCATTTATATTTTAAATTTAGTAATGTTGGGACGAATATCATCCAAAACCTTTTAAAAACATAACTTTAAATGATAATTGTTGAAAATGATTTTTTTATTTTTTTAAAAATAATTATTAATTATTTTCGATGCTTTTAAATTTTGTAATGATAATAGACTACATCTTTGAATTAGACGTTAATATATATATATATATATGAAATTTGGTTCCATTGAGATCTTGAAAAGAATAAATTCAAAAGCTTTTTTTTTTCTCTTCGTTAATTATCAATGTGTAAATTAAAAGTCTTTAGAATTAGTTATTAATGAAGCACATGCACCAAAGCCAAAGTCACTAACAACAATGTCAAATATTATTTTATCAAAACCAGAATTAATTTATAAATATAGAGAATACTGTAGATAACCTTTTTCTTTGGTTTCTACTTAATTTTAATATAAGATATTTATCAAAGGTTTTGAATTTGATGTCATAAATTGAAATGTTATTATATACATCTAATTATAAAGGGCAAACTACAAAGAAGACAAATAGCTTTGGCCTAGTGGAGAAAATATTGCATGTAGGGGAGAGTTCCAGTTTCGTTCGAGAGCATGCATTATGTAGGGTGACGAGACAGCCTGCAGAAACGCAGTAAGTCAAGCACCAGTGGGAGCTGCTGGTGCATTAGGTAACTACATTAAAGGCCATTTTGGTTGGTCTACTGTAAGTAATCTCACTCTTTTAGTCGATCCTCAGCGGTCTGCGCGTGTAAAAGTATTTAATTGCGAGTTCACGAATTGCAAAAAGCAATGCGTCAGCGCCACTCTGAGCCATCATCAACAGCAGATCATGTCGATGAAGAAGGAGTGCGTCGTTGTAAGGAAGAAATTACGTCAAGCAGCTTGAAGAAAAGGTGTTTAACCATGGCCAAGGAACAACGGTCGAGGTTTTACATATTAAGGAGGTGCGTTATTATGTTACTATGCTGGCAGAAGTACGGCAACTACTGATTTTTCAACACCTCTCCGGCTTACCCGCTTATGTATTAACTTCCTTAATAAATTGTGTCGCGATCTTCAAGTATCAGTAAACAGTACGCAATTTTAGTACTGCTAAAGACTCTAGTTCACTATTGGATCATTATTTGCCAAAATGATAACTATTTCACTTGTTTCTTTGTTTTCTTGTATACATGCAATATCAGAGCTAGCTGGTTCTGTAATTCTTAAGTAGTTAAGGTTACAAAATAAAAGAGAAGGAGATCAGATCACTGAGGGAAATTTATTGTATTTAGGGCTACCGATGTTGAATTTGAACCTGTTAAAAACGAAGAGTAACTAGTAGTAAGATTATAGGACCTTGAGTTTTCCCTGTTGTGGGGGGTCAAGAATTAATGGTGATGGAGGAGAGATAGGTAGACAGGAATATGTTGCAAGTGTATCACATTAGCAGAGTTTTCACGTGAAAACAGTCATTAACGTGGGGCTGTTTTTCTTTTGCTGTAAGAAAATGAGGGTGAGAGATGCAGACATCAATTCACATGGAGAGAGGGACACATCAATGGGGGTAGATACAAGTTTTTTTTTTTTTTTTTTTATTTGAGATTGTCAAAATTTAATTCAAAGTCAGTCAAAGACAACTTTCTCTTCGGTAGGATTTAGGAATAGGGATGACAATGAGTTGGGATAAATTTTTACTTGCTTTGTATCCGACTCAACCTTCAAATGTTCAAAACTTGTCTTGAATTCAAATTTAATTTAAAGTTTTAATATCCAAATTTAAACCTAAAATGAAGAAATCTCCCGACTCTAAACAAACCTTAGCCCAAAACTTAAATTCCATTTTCAAAAATCTATAAATTAAATCAAACACATACGATAAAATCTAACAAAAATCAAGTTATTTAGAAAATATACCGGAAACGAATTAGCTAATAATTCAACTAATTTTTTCGCATAATTCTAAAATTTATTGGTCTGGTAGACAAGCATTTAATCAGACAAGACACGATTTAATTACCAAAATTATTGTCATATGCAGTATCCCAGTACCCAACCCAATGCATGGAAAATATTTAATGTTTCATATATACATATATATATATATATATATATATTTATAACTTTATATGCTATTAATATATTAATAAATCAATTATTAGATTAAATAGTATAATTATATTTATTATTTATATAAAGTTTTAAATTGATTTGATATCGTAATCATATAAATCGTGAATATTAGTATTTTTAATATATGTTAAACGGTGAAAGCTTTTACATTGAATAAATATATAGATATTTTTTTCTTTACTCAAAACTCATCTGCATAATTTAAGTAAATAGACAATGAAATACAACGATCAAATTAAATAAATATGAATTGTATATGAAGTTGTGAAGGTATGTAAAACTAATTTAGTTTTGCATAACTATAAGTGGATCTCTCCTCATATATATATATATATATACACATACGAAGAAGGATTTATTTATACAAGTGTAAAATGTTTTACATAATTTTCTAGCTATTAATTAGTATAATTAATGATGAGTTAATTTTTTAATTAATCATTATATAAATATTAATCAATTATTAAAAGATTATGTAAAACTAAAAAATTTTACCCTTGTTGAGTGGATTCCTCTTCTCTCTATATATAATGTTAATGCTATATTCACAAGAATCACGACTCAATTGTTATAACGTCAATTGTGGACCCAGAGTAATATTGGCGTTTCTTAAGCGGCACTGCTTTTATTATGGGAACATGCTTCAAACATATTAACCGGTGTCGAACATGGGTTCTGTCGGAAACAAGATGAGAAAGAACTGCACATCCAAACCTAGTGACTACACTGATTGGTTCAGTGAGTCCATTATAGTCACAGATTTTTTTCATATATATATATTATCAGAATTTATGTCTCTGTGTGTGTATATATATATATTATCTTCTTGAATGACACTTAATTTCCAGGTTTATTACCAGAATTTATGTGAACATTCAGCTTTTCAAGTCTATGGTTACTCTAATCCGCCGTTCTTACAAGGAAAGGAGAAGATCACCAAAATAATGACCCCTGCAGACGATAAGAGGAATACGTGCTCAAGCTAAGATGTGATTTGAAAAATTTTTTTTTCTTAATCAAGCTCAAGTTAAAAGTCTTAAAAGTTAATTTTCCTACTTAAAATAATATTAAAGAATAAAAAAATTATATTAATATTTTTATTAAATTTAAATAAAAATATTAAAACAGTAATTCGAGATGAACTAACTTGAATTACAAAAACTTTTATCTATGTTCAACCCAATACGAATCAAGTTATAAGTGAAATTGAAATATGCATAGAATTTAATTAGTAGCTTCATTAATGTACAATTTAATAATAACTTGGTCCATAGGGTCTAGATTCAATACAACTTCATATTAGTAATTAATTTACTAATCATGTTGTTAAACGTTAATGCTAAATTTAATCAAGTTCAAGCATTGAACCACAGTTACCAATTATAAACTCCATTTTGAGGTCCAAATCATAATGATTGTGCCTTAAAATAATTTAAAAAAAAACTGCATTTAGGTTCATATACTTCTTGTTTGCTCCATTAATTGCAAGTATTGTTTCATTACACATCAATCCCATGTGCTATATGTCGGGCTTTACACAAAATAGTGTTAGGCTTTAATTTCGTGCAATTGGTTCTTAAATGCAAAATCTGGCTCTCAGAGATATTGTTTGGTACTACTTCTAGACACAAAACCTAAAAATTAAGTTCACCAACCAGGACTTTATACCAAAGCTTGCTTCTAGTTCAAATACTTATTTAAAGATTAAATTATTTATTAAATTCGATTTAATTTAAATTATTATTTTAATTATAAAAATATATTAATATAAAATAATATTTTAATAATATTGTAAATGATAAAATTAATTTTCGAATTGATTAGAATTCGTCTCAACCAAAATCTTATTAAAAAAAAATAGAAAGTTTTAAACTATCGGACTTGACCTATGAAAAGGTTTACACGAAACCAACAAGCCCCTTCCACCTCATAAATACAAATTGAAAGCTTAAGGGCTGGTTTCAGTGAACTTTCCCATTGTCTCTAAACATTGTATTTAATATACCCATCCCTTTTTTGTTGTTGGGTTGGTGGCAAATTCAATGCTCTGCCATTTTTTAGGCCCAATCTCTCTTTTTATATTTGGTGTGAAACCCACTCTCTCTAACAACTTTAACCCCCTCTCTTCTCCTTCTTCCTCTCATATACTAAGCTAGCCTCTTATTTGTTCATCATTTTCTATCGTCAGCTGAAGGCAAATTTACGAGACCATCTTTAGTTTAACACTCTCATTCATATGTATGTAATATTTTGTTTTGCTTACAATTCTGCAATATAGCATCAGCTGCAGGAAGGAAGATGGTGAGAGCACATGGAAAAAGCATAATAACATAAAGAATGTTTATCGAGATGTTGGTGCGGTTCAATTAGAAAGCATCGCTCTAAAGGTTAGAGTTCTGTTATTTGATTGAGCCGTGCCAATATCACGTACAACTGCCTCTTAGTTATAACTTTGCTTTCCATAAAAGTATCGAAGTTCCAAGGTATGCTCCTTTCCTCTTTAAACAGCAACATCTATATAACATACTTCTATTTCTCAAATCCTCATTTTACCCCATATATATATTTATTTATTTATTTAATGATAGTTCTATTGATAATTTCTCTCTTTAGATTAGATTTTCAATTTGCAGGGGCTTCATATCATATTGTCTATCATATATGTATTGGGTGAAGGATTTTGAAGCCCTTGTTAATCATTTTTGAGTTGCGTGCATGGTGATGGTGGCCAGAAGAACCAAGTTAAGAATGCAAGAGCTTTCTGGACAATTCAAGGTGCAGTATTGTATTTTGTTTGAGTAGCCATCAACCTCAAGACCAAATTTCCTGCTGGGAAATTTCCATCAAACCTGGTTGTCAATGGAGTTTGGACAAAAAACAATTTAAAAATTATTTTGGGTGTGTGAATACAGTGTTAACTTTTCCATATTTCTTGTTGTCCAAATGGGAATGGAATGAATTTAAGAGAAACTTCTGTCTGTTATGTAAGAATTAAGATAGATATTTATTTAATGAAAAGTTGAATTTTTATTTTGTTTCAGTTACTTCTACGTAAGGTCCACAACTTTTTTGACAAATTGATATGGGTAGTTGACAAGATTCTATCTCCTTTAAGGCTTCCATAACACATTCCAAATTCCACATATATTTTCCTGGAAAGATACAAAACAATTGAATTCATATATTATATTTGTTACAAAGAAAATCGTGAGAATAAATAGTAGATATTAAGATACGAATTTTTAATTTATTGATTGATTACATGAATGAATTAGATTAAACTTAGCTCAATATAGGATATATATATATATATATATTATCTGGAATAATTATCAACAATTTCTTTTCATGCAATGCCACGTAACTGTTTCAACAGCCATCCATCATCGTTTATGGAATTACTTCAAAGTTTTCTTCGTTTGAATCACACTTAAAAGAACCGTTCATGTTTCATTCAAGTGCTTATTAATTCATGTCAGCATTCCTATTTCAGTCCTAAGTAGTGATTAAACGTAGATGGTGTGGAATTATATATATATGTGTATATATTTTGAGGACATTCTGAGACCGAAGATGCAGGTTTTTGGTATTTTATGAGCATTGACAGTGAGAAGAAAGAGGGCCAAATTAATTCAAAATTGGGATCAAAAGGGCATATATAATAACTTTTAGGCTAACTTTCAAAGAATGTGTCCCAATTTTCTTTTCTTCTCAACAGAAAAAGCAAATTTATCTGATTGAATAAAACTATTTAATACAGATACAAAGAAAATCTCATTGAAAATATAAGTGCAGCCAAAATAATAATAATAATAAATTGAATTTATGGAAAAAGTTATGTCCTTTCGATCTTATAGTCTGTATTCACTACTGCAGACACCTTGAAGATACACATGATGAGACATGACAAAATCCTTCTTGTGTCTTAATTTCTTGTATTAATTCCAAATTACTGTGCTTCCAACATGAATTTTGTAGTTTTTTTCTTTTATATTAAAAGAAGATCTGCAGCATCTACCTTGGCCATGGTCTCACTTCCATAGTTCATAGGTCTTTCGTTGTGTAACTGTAAAAATGGTTTGTCCCAACAGGTTTTTACTTAATCAGAGGCATGATTTTTGGGAGCCAAAAGATTGTGGTCAGTTGTAAAGGAAACACAAAGCAATGAGTGCTTTCTGAAAGAAAGAAAGAAAGAAAGAACTTGTAAATAATAGAAAAGAAAAGTTCCACAAATGCATGGCCATTCTTTAATATTATCGGATTCTTAGGTTTGTTAATTGATGTAAAATTTTGTGGTAAAAAGCACGCAAACTGAGTGAAACAGTCTGTGATTTTCAGCATAAAATAATGGCCACAAGAGCATATTCCATGGCAAATTCAAAGTCAGAAGAAAATATGTACTGTTTGGCATCGTGGGCTTATTTGAAAATCTTAGGGTTAAATACACCAGTGCCCCAATATTATATCATTTTTCTAATCGGGTATATAACAAAAAAATTTGTGCAAATAGGTATTTGGACTATTTTCAGTTAAAAAGTTTACCTCATTTACTTACTTCATTTTAAAAAATGTTAATATGGCATATTCAACCAATAGCATTATGATACGTAACAAAAATACAATGTGACATTTCGATGACGTGACATTTGTTTCATATGTTGCAATTTAATTAGATTTTATATATATTAATATTTATTTAAGGGTATTAGTGTAAAGTATTTACTTATTTGATCGAATAATAATACAGATATTTATTTACATATTTTTTTAAATATTCAATTAAAAAAAAGTGATATAGTACAATGCCATCGGTATATTTAACCCAAAATCCTATAACAAGAGTTCATGATTGAAAAGGCCGAAAAGACGCTTGCAGCGGAGTGAATGGAGGATTGAACTTTGATAGGTCTCAATGTATATTGATTGAGTGCACGCATTGCAGCACTACAAGCAGATATTGGCTTATTTTAATGCCATTGGTTTTAATTTGGTAAGAAAACTAAAATCCCATTAGTTTGAAAGACATTCATCAGTGGGACGGTTATTAGGTTATCAACTAATCTTCTGGGATGGCTGCCAGCATATATAAACTCAAACTCTGCCTCTCGTTTGTCAAAACAAATCATGATGAGGAAGAGTAAATAAATGTACCTGAATCAAAGTTGTTCATATCAAGCAACATAGGTCATTTTGCAACGTTGAAGATTTTCTAGTTTTGCCAATAAAAAATTCTAAATCAAGTAGGATTTTAGACCTAAAATGCTTAATTCTGTGTCTACTGAATTTCTCTTTTAGCATTTCCCCTTATAATTTGCAATATCTTTTCTCAGGTTAAATGTTTTCTTTTTTTATCTGCCAAATGGTGAATTTGAAGCTTAAAATACCCAAGAGCAACATGTGAACGTGATCGCTTTAAACACTGCCAAAAATGGCTATAAGTTGCTTTCTTTATGGCCAGAGTTTAACACATGTTTTCCCTGATTATTTTTTTATATATACCATTATCATGGAATGAGAGCTTTGGTTGTCATATAGGCAGGGCAATCGCACGACAAGGTGGTCTAACAGATTCATTTGTTTAGCTGTGACTGCTTGGCATCAAGGCTTTATGCAGGAATCTGTTCTTTTTTTTTCTTTTCTTTTTTTTTCATTTGCTTTTATCTGATTAACTGCAGATCATTTCGAATTTCTGGTTTAGGAATAGCTAAATTGTTAGTGAAGTTAACTTAGATCCACCAAATTTCCTAACGAAAAACTTCGGATGTAGGCATGACTGAAGTACCTGGCATTACGAACTTAAAGGCTAAGAATAACGATATGCCAAAACAAGGAAAGAATAAACAAGACAAAATTTTGCCTTGTTTTCGACATCCAGGAACAACTGTCATGAGGAGGGATTGCTGTCCTACTTTGGTATCAGCAAGACCCTCTGGAATGGCAACATTTTAGTGATCTGAATTTGATCAAAGTTCGGAGCACAGAAGGAAAATTAAGGCTTTATTGAATCTTCTTTCTTAAGCAAATTGTATAGTTTGCTTGCTTTCAACTAAATCTTTTTAACTGACCAAACTAACAGATCATAAGAATAAGTAATCAATAGGGGCAGGAAAGCATCTGTGTTACCCGGACTCGAGGGTGAGTGTCAGATACGGGTCTGCTTAATTTTTTTTAAACTTTTTTCTATATATTTGGAAGATCATATCCTGTACTCATATTTAAATATGTGTCGAAAGCAAACATCAAACTCGAATACTTTAGGAAAAATGAAAATTCCAGGAAACATGAGCAGGCACTAACGGGACTAATTCAAATATATGATTAGAAGCAAAATTAAGGAGATCATTTGGTAAATCTGCAGCTAGGACAAGTAATATAGATGCAAGGAGAAAATATTTACACGCAAAGATGGGTAAATGATCATGTTCTTAAATTCCAAAACACATTGCAGTTCTCATTGTGCAAAGAGTTTATACGCATTTGAGAATTACAACGCCAAAAAAGGATCTTATCAGCATGATTGTTCTTGAAAAAGTATATAGGAATGAATAAGGAAATTATTCATAAATATTTTTTATACCTACAAAGAAACACAATTTTGATGGTGAATGACGCGGCAAGTTCGTTCATTAGGCCAAAGCATTGGCACCAGCAACAATCTCCAATATCTCACCAGTGATTTTGGCTTGACGCTGCCGATTGTAGACAATAGATAAGGTCTTCTTCAATTCCTGGGCATTATCAGTAGCATTGCTCATGGCACTCATCCGAGCCGCAAGCTCACTGGCTAATGATTCCTGCAAAGCCCTCAAAACCTGGCTGTTGAGATAGAGAGGTAACAAAGCATCAAGAATCTGAACTGGATCCTGCTCAAACTGCAAAATGGGAGAGAAATCTGCTGTCTCAGTCCTCACAACATCTCTCTCAACTGTCAGTTTTCCTTCCTTGGTTGTCAGTCTGAAAAACTCATCCTCAGCAGCGTCAACACAAACACCATTAACATCACAGATTTCCCCCTTTGGTGAGAGTGGAAGCAAAGTATGAATCACAGGATCAGACTTAACCAACGATACGAACTTGGTGTACAAAAGCTCGACTTTATCGACTTCTTCACTAACAAAGAGTGAAAAAACATCATCTGCAATTGCCTGAGCTTCTTTAGCTGTAGGGAGTGAACTACCCTCCAGAAACCTGTCGACTGGAATGTAAGGCCTACGGATAAAATACGAATTACCCTTTTTACCCACACTGATTATAGTATAATCAAGTCCAAGCTCCTTCAATTCTGCAATTCTTGATTCAGCTTTCTTGATGATAGCATTATTGAAACCTCCACAAAGACCACGATCTCCGGTGACAACAACCAAGGCAACTTTTTTGACAGGCCTAACATTTGTTAGAGGAACATCTATGTCTTCAGTCTGAAGCTGTTCGTTGATGTTGTAAAGAACTTCTACAAGAGACTCAGAGAAAGGTCTACCGTTGACCACGGCTTCTTGCGCTCTCCTGACTTTAGCAGCAGCAACGAGTTTCATGGCTTCAGTGATCTTCTGTGTGTTCTTTACTGAATCAATACGATCTCTAAGCTCACGCAGACCACAATGAACTGGGGTTGCAGATGAGGACCTTGAAGGGTTACAGGTTGTTGAACTTTGAGATGGAAGCTGAAAAGGGGTGACGAAAGAACGGAAAGAGAGTGAAGAGGTGTCAGAAAGAGATGATTTTGAGGACACCCACATTGTCAAATTTGAGCAAGACATGGTGACAATGGATTTCTGGAGCTGTACAAGGAAGAGAAGAGAGTTTTTACTATGTGGGTTTTGCTTTTGTATTTGTTTCTGTGTAGTCTTATCCTGATGTGCGTTGGAGAGTGGCTTATGGTAATGTAGGAAAATCAGAGTGAATGAGTGGAGGGAAAGAGAGGGATTGGATGAGGTTTTGAGATAAGGATTTTGATCGTTGGAGATTGCTCAGGACAGGAATTTGATTCATTGATTTTTCACCATTACATCCTGGTGGGGCCTACCTGAAGTGGCAGGATCTGAGTGGTTATGTTATTGATCTCAACTTGATAGGCTCCAAACTTTGAAAGGTATATACGGCTTTCGATCCTCTTCAAGTCTTGGCTGCTTAATGTGATTCCCTGGAAATATTTACTCGATATTACCATGTCCAGTAATTCCCAGGAAATAAGGATTTTGTGTAATAAAATGTTCAAAGTAAAAGCAATTATTGTCAGCATTTACCTGATAAGAAAAGCCAGAGACTTCATGCAGCAGCAGCTTTTCTTCTCTAAAAATGGTTGGACTAAAGGTCAAAGAGTCGAGCTTTATGATTTGAATAATCTCTATCTATATTTCCATTACAAAAAAAGATTGCATTATAGAAAACAAATGAGCCTTCGACATTTTGCTGGTGTACTGTACTGTACCCTCAAACAATAAGAAAGGATAAAAAAAAAAAAAAAAAGAACAAAAAGGATGGAGAAATTTCAAGGCCACACAATTATGGACTAATACATTATTGGTCAGATTTGTGCGGAAGATCAATTTCAACTTAAAAGGACTCAAACATCTGCAACACAACTGAAATGCTCATCTAAGTTACTCGGTGTGAGCATTGGATGCGGGCATTTATCCAATATAGATATATTTTTTTAAAATTTTTTTTTTTTTTTATATTTGAAAGATTTTTAGAGAGTCAAATATTATACATATGTCTGATATACGTCGAACATGAGTATCAAATATTGATACTTTAAGAAAAATGAAAAGTTAGAACAAGATGCCCATATTGGCGTCCTTCCAGATCAGTGTTGCAAGAGATTCAACTTTAAATCCAACTTTTTCTAGACCTCATAGGTTGAATGAGAATGGGTAAGAAAGGGCAGAAAAACAAAAGCCTAGACTCAAACCGTAAGTCGAATAGGAGATCATGTCAACAGGCTAATTCAAGAACTTAAGCATTCCAGGTCCAGGCCCCTGAATTCTTAGGAGGCCACATTTGATTACCTCATCTAAACAATTTCAGAAAGATGCCTCGGCATAATCATACGCATAAAGAATTTTAGTAGTAGAATCCATATCCCACTTATGAGCAGGCATAAACCATCGTGAAATCATCTTGGCCGACAACTTTTTTTTTTTTTTGAGTAGGAAATTTCGTTTGATAATACATACAATAGCATAAAATAGCAACTTATCGTGTTCAACCAGATAGCATTACAGATGCACAATTGGCCACAATCCACATCATACGTGAAACCTTAGAAGTATGTATTTCTCATTAATAAAAGTTCTAAATTCTTCATTATCTAATGAAAATAAAGCATAAGAATGAAAAAACTTCAAGCTAACTGAACAAACACCAGTAAGAGAATATAAAAACTAGACTCTTGTCTCCTCATTTTCTTCCCCTAGAAGAGGGCTAACGGTTGCCTGATATGTCTGTTTGTAAGGAATCACTCCTTTAAGCACCATGTAGTCATGCAATTCAATAACTTCATCTGGACTACAGTTCTTAGCATAACAGGTAATAAGTGTTGTGTATGTTATAAAATCCGGGATCAGGCCCTCCAGAACCATCCTCTTCATTAGTTCTTTTGCTTGTTGAATGCACCCAGACTTGCAAAGAAAGTTTATCAATGTGTTGTAAGTTACCGTGTTTACTAAACTCCCAACCTTTCTCATCTCCAAGAATAAAGCAAATGCCTCGTTAATATTACCGCGGCCACAATAGCCATTAATGAGAGTGTTATATGTTATTGCATCGGATAACCCCATACTCTTTAATGAATCTATCATCCGTCTTGCAACATCGACTGACATCTCCTTGCACAATCCATTAAGAATAGAGTTATATATCACCAAGTTGGGTTCTTTTTCCACCTTCACCATTTTTTCGTAGACCTGAACAGCACTTTCTAGCTTCCCTTCCTTGCAGTACCCATCAATTAAAGTGCCATATGTGACCAAGTCGGGAATTAAACCACGAATAAACATGCTACCTATGAGTTGCATGGCTCCTGATAAATCATTGCTTTTACAAAGGTAATTGATGAGAATATTGTGTGAGAATGTATCTTCACTGACATTCTTTTCCAGAACCTGACTATGAAATTTAAAAGCTTGCATCACATATCCCTTTCTGCAAAGCCCCTTTATGAGAGTAGAGTACGTGAATTGATCAGGGAATACATGATTGTCAATCATGTCAGATAATACTAAAGAAGCTCCACCAATATCACCTTCCATGTAAAGCCAATGGAGGATTGAATTATAAACAACAGTATTAAGCATCAAGCCCCTTTCCACCATTTTATAGCACAGTCTTAGCGCCTCCTCCAAACACCCTCTTCGTGCATAACCATCTATCAAGGTTGCATAGGTCCTGACATCGGGCTTGACACCTGCCTTAATCATGTCACAAAGAAATTCTTCCACAAATGCAACTTTCCCTAATTTGCAAAACCCATTAATGATAGAATTGTAAGTTACGGTGTTGGGTGAAACAGAGTTCTCCGACATTACTCCCATCTTCCTGACAAGTTTTAAGGCAAGCTCTATGTCACCCATCCTACAAGCTCCATCTATTATCATGTTGAAGGTAACAATATTAGGCCAAATCCCACTCTTCAACATCCGATAAAATGTTGAAATAGCTTGTAGTAATTTACATTCCTTACAAAGAGCATAAACAACCAAGTTAAAAGTATACACATTCTCAATATACCCATAAGAAATCATTTCCTTATACATGTTCCAAAATCTAACAATTTCATTTAACTTCAAAAGTTGACTCAAAAAGTTATTCCAAGCATGAATACTAACAAGACAACCCTCCATTTGCAGCTTCTTAATGACTGCATAAGCACCATCAGTAGCCCCATTTCGAGTGCAAGCTCTAACCAATGCATCAAAGACTGCTGGACAGGAATCACAGAATTCATAAGTATCCACCAAACCATCCAAAACTTCCAGTGGGGTCACTCCATTTACATGTATTAACTTCTCCATTAGTGATAATGCATCATCGAATCTACTCGCCTTGACCAACACATGAATTAGAGCACAGCAGGGTGCCGATGAGTGTAGGAAGCCTTTTCGCTCTCCAACCCAATTGTAAAATTCCAAGGCCAATTGAGGTGAGTTCCGAAACTCGCCAACAACACGACTCACCAATGCACTTGTGAGACTTGGGGACACTTGCTCCAAGAATTTCCATCTCCTATGCCTTAAATTAACGCAAATTGCTTTGAAGACAATGTCTTCACTACTTGGACAAGAGAATTGTTTACCCACATGCAAACCTCGGCTGAAAAAACAACTTCTTTTGGGCAAAAACAAGCTCAAAAACATAGAAATATCAACACCCAATTCATCAAATCGTCTTATTTCTGTAACAAATAATTAAAACATACAAAACCCACATTACTATAGCGTCAGAATATATGCTTAATATTACAGGATAGCATGAAAGTTCAAGTTACTAAAACCTAGTAAAATTTACTTTTGCGCATTAAAAAAATGGCAGACCAAAAATGAAACAACACAGAGAGAGCGAACTGAATTATCACCTTTTAAGCGTTTCTTCGATGAACAGAAACTGTCTTGAAAGAATGACCGATGAGGAAAGCGTAAAAAACAATAGAAAAGCTAAGAAAATGTCGAGAAAGAAGGTAAGCGTTTCGAGAGAACTACAAATAACATTCTCCTATTTCAGTCGGGCAAAACATTAACAATTGCTTTTTGCTTCGTTTGGAATGAAACGAAGCAATGGTGCGGCCCAATTAGGATACTTTTAGCCCCAATCGGATCCTCAATAAGTGCGGTCTTGCCTTTCTATATTGAGCTGGATTAACGACGCCATTGCCAGTTGGGCTCAGACTAAAGCCTTGTTTTATCACCGGTGACTTTGGGACCCAAAATTATTTTAACTAAAAAAAAAATGTTTGATACCCAAGGGAAGGAACCATCACCAGAAATATATATATATATAAATTAAGAACTCCCCACCAACAGCCACGTGGTAGATCACAACCCCACCAGCATTCAGATAAACATGACCCTCACGCCTGTCAAAGATTCTTATCAACGATAAGGGTGAAGGCAAGTGAACCAAATCAATTAAACTGATTATCCTTAGTTTAATCGAATCTCGTAAAAATGTCTTTTGTAAGTTTAATTGATTAATTTTAATTTATTTTTATTTTTTTAATCAAATTAATTCAATAACCAAGCATTTAATTAAAATATAAATTATATAATTTTATATATATTACTCATACTCGTTTCAATTACACTGCTTAATGTATAATTAACATAACACCATATCATATTAATTAATTTTAATTTAGATATTTTAATTACTCATATAAAATTTAATAAAATTTTCTCGGTTAATCAATTTACTCGATTTTTAAAAATTTTAACTTCAAATCCACCCTTTGCTCGGCCAAACTGAAGAAAAAGGGAGAGAAAGGCAATTGATCTCGTTAATGCAATAGGTTGCGCGATTTTATATCTGAGTAATTAATATGGATGATTGTGGGGTCTACCAAGACAGCTATTTTCATTACTCCTCACTGCTCCCCCTTTTTTTTCGTTAGTCCCCACTACTTTTTGAAGCTCATTCATGGCTTCTCCGTGCTCTCTTCTTCTTCTTCTTCTTCTTCTCTCTCTGTCTGTCATGTCTTCCTCCTTTCCATTGTTACATTCCCACGCTTCGCTAACTCCTTAACCATTGTCCTAATCTCTTTTCCACTTTTAGGTTTTCTTTTTTCTTGTCTGGGCAACCTTGTTTTTAACAAGGGAAAGAAGATATGAGTGCCGGGGTATCTCTCAAGCACCGTAGTTTCAGCATGTTACTCCTTGAGTTGTTAATGTTTTTTGCCTGTGAGTGATTTTTCAACACTACTTTCTTGTTTCCTTCTTTGGGTTTTGTTTATTTTAGCATGATTTGTAAGTTTTAACAGTTGGGTCATTGTTGTCAAAATTGCTTTTTTCTTTTCTTTTTTTTTTGGTGGGGAAATGTTAACCTAGATTTCTTAAATTTTGCTTTGTATTTTTGGGCTTAGAGAAATGGATTCTTCTTGGATTTGACAATATAAGCACCGTAAAATTCCGTACTTTATGTGGGAATGCTCTTGATAGAAAATAGTACTGCAATTTTTAGTAAAGTGCTGCATTGGCTGTTTAACTTATTGAACCTCTACTTTCTTGCATTATTGGCACTTTGATTCTAATATGTTGTAGGCTTTTAGTGTTTGCGAGGTCGAATGCTTTGTTTATCTTTTAATTAGCTTAGTTATTTATGTTAAATGTGATATCGATGCTATTAGGTTTAGGCCCTCTCTTGTGTCCATTAATTTGAAAAAGGAAAATATTAAAAAAGAAGTTGATTGACGTGGAATGTTTGGTTCTGCTAACTAGTTCATACTAGTGATTTATAGTAGTTTTTGCCGCCATTCTGCTGACAAATACTTGCCATTTTGAGTTCTTGTAACGGCTTACCGCGAATAGGTCTTATAGTTGTTTGCACTGTTTTTTTATCTGTTTAAGCATTCAGAGTGATCGATTCTTCGACCAGGATATAGTTATGTTAGAAAATCAGTTGAGGTAGTTTAGCAAAACCCTTGCTTAGAAATGTGTGACCTTGATTTTGGTATACCTCCTGAGATCTACAGGGAGGTTGACCATGATTTAACCCGTTTGAGACAACTCAACGTTACATCATGAACATGTTTGAGATCTCTTTACTACTTGTAAATGGCTTTTATTGATTTAAGAATAAGAAAAATAGATTGGTGGGGAAAAAACTGGGAACTGTTATAGCTTGATAAATGAAGAGACACGAGACATGTCTTATCAATGACATTGCCATTGCGACCAATGCGAGGCAACAATTTAAGGTGCAAGCATTAAGCTGTTCGCAAGTTATGCTCTTAAGTTTAGCAATTCTCAAGTCATGAATATGTTTTAGATTTTGTGGCTTTTCTTTGCTTTTATGGTCAGATGTTGCAGACATGACCTCTTGCCCATGTGAACTTATGCATTAAAGTATTTGGACTTATAGCATAAGTAGCAAATTGGAAATTTCACATCTTATTCTTCTGGTTATCTTCGTAAGGAGTGCTATGTATTTGTCTTTGCTTTCATTTCAGGCTTCCATGAATGTTTTTCCAGCCCACTAGATCATCTTAAAAGTTATATGTTAACAGAAAGAGAAGCAGATGCTTTCTTACCTGAAATTACTCCAAGTGCAGCTCCTCAGCCTTTTCTTCCTCTTCTTGCACCTTCTCCATTGTCACCCTTCACAAATAGTACTGTTCCTAAATTATCGGGTATGTGTTACATAGTTGGGCACGTGGAATGTGAAAGCAAATGGGATTTAAATGTCTAATTGCGTTTTGCGCTTGGCCATTTGTAGGACTCTGTATGTTAAATTTCACTGCTGCTCAAAGCTTGCTGAGCATGACAGCAATCGATTGTTGGGCTGCATTCGCTCCATTGTTGGCGAATGTAATATGTTGTCCGCAGCTACATGCAACTCTTGTGATACTTGTTGGTCAATCAAGTAAAGAGACTGCTGTGCTTGCTCTAAACAGAACTGTTGCCAAGCCTTGCCTCTCAGATATTGAGCAAGTCTTGGAAGGCCAGGGTGCCGGTGATAATCTCAAGCAGATTTGCTCCATTCATCCATCAAACCTTACCGAAGCTTCTTGCCCAGTGAAAGCTGTTGATGAATTTGAAAACATCGTAAATTCTTCTGAGCTTCTTGCTTCATGCGAAAAGATTGATCCTGTGAAAGAATGTTGTGACCAAGTTTGTCAAGGTGCCATATCAGATGCTGCCACAAGACTTGCATTGAAAGCTTCTGATCCTTTAAGCATGGATGGGCCCCATGTTTTACCTGAGCACTCGACAAGGGTAAATGATTGTAAAACTGTTGTCCTTCGGTGGCTGGCAAGTAAACTTGACCCTTATCATGCAAAGGAAGTTCTTAGAGGACTAACCAATTGCAATGTTAATAAAGGTGAGTTTGAAGTAAAGCATTGTTGTAAATTTCCCCTTCATTAAATGTGTTATATACATAGATTAGGATTCACATCTGTACCTTCTTTTCTTAGGTGTTGCTGTCGTTAATGATTTAAGAATGTCACTTTGGATGTTGAGTAGGACAGAAGGTTTTGTTACAGCGTTGACTTTATATTTAAGTTCTTTTCTTATTTTGTCTTCTGCTTCAGTTTGCCCTCTTGTTTTCCCCAACATGAGGCATGTTGCAAGCAGCTGCGGAAATGGAATAAGTAACCAGACAGCTTGTTGTGATGCTATGGATAGCTACGTCTCTCACTTGCAAAAGCAGACCCTTATCACCAACTTACAAGCTTTGGATTGTGCTACCTCACTAGGGTTGAAGCTACGGACATACAATATCACCGAAAATGTTTATAGACTATGTCGCATAAGCCTCAAGGATTTCTCCCTTCAAGGTTGGTTTTGTTTCTTGATGCACCTTTAATGAGCAAACTCAAGTGATCTTTATGTGACAATTTTGAACAGGTACTAACACTTAATTCTTTTTGTTGTCATGATCGATTTTGATATTGATTACCAACAACTTGTATGCATCAGTTGGAAGTCAGGGTAAGATGCTTACTCCATTCAGAATTGGCTGCATAAATTTGCTTCTAGATATCGGGAATATGTTCCTATTTTCTTCTCTTTGAGTTGCTTTAGCATCTTTATCATTTCTATCTGTGACATATAATTTCTTTAGCATGGTTCTTGAATCATGTTGAAAACTCTATTTAAAGGCAATGGCATTGCTTATACTTCCTATAGGTCGTTCTTCTTAGGAAGAGAAGCATTAGATATGTTGTGCCCCCTGGGGCTTAAGAAAGATGGGATGGGAATTCTTATGACTGGAAGAATCATGTCTGTTTTGGAACTAGAAAACTCAAAAGTCATCGTCAAGTTTTTTACCCTTCGTGTATATTAGATTACCTAACACACGCCTGATTATTTATAATGTTAGTGTCTAACATGTATTCCCCCCCCCCAACTGCTTTTAGTATCTGGATGCCTCCTGCCAAGCTTGCCTTCTGATGCGACATTTGACAAGTTCTCTGGAATCAGTTTCATTTGCGATCTAAATGATAATATTCCAGCACCATGGCCCGATCTGTCACTTCTACCAGCTTCATCATGCAATAAAAGTATGTACTCTCAAGTTTACTAATAGAATGGGTAGTCCATATTAGAAAACGATTTTAAATTACTGTGATACTGTTTTCCATCTCTTGTTATCCCTTATTTGTTCACCTGGATTTTGGTAATGCAGCTGTAAGAATCCCTGCACTACCTGCAGCAACAAATTCTCAAAGTGGTAAGATATAGACCTTTTTACTCAAGTAACTGTAATCACTTTGAGATGAGAGGGATTTGCGGATGTTGTCTTTCCATGCAGATATTAAGTCACTTAGTCATGTTGGTCGAACGTAGGGTTTGACACAAGATAATCTTTGAATAAAGTTGTACCTCAAACATACTGAACTTTAATTAAGGTCTTTGCGTCTCTCTCTGAGTAGTCCTTCTCTCTTGCAGGTCTTTACAATGAATATGCTGCAGTTTATCTTCTCGTTGCTGCTTCAATGGTCATGATGATGCTCTTATAGTTCTAGTTTGAGGCTGAGTCAATGGTTCTCCATAACTGCATGATGTAATATAAATCTTCATAAGTCAAGGAAAACCGGACGAAATCTTCTCGAGAAAAAGGTTTTACAATATGATACAGGCATGATGACACCCTGTTTATGGAAAAGTTTAATCAGTAGTGACTATCAACCAGATGTGGACTCAAGTTCATGTATCTGATCATATTAATTGATGATTCTTGCATGTTTGGTATAATAATATCTTTGTAAAAAGTAACGTGGGAGATGAGAAAAAAATTATGTTGTATCTATATAAGTATTTGAGTATACCATGTAAATTTTGATTGGAGATTTATAAGAATTTTACTCCATTCCTTGATAACTGTGGCCTGTAGAAAACGTTGCAGAATTGCAGAAATGCGTCTCTCTTTTTTTTTTTTTTTTTTAATATAAATCCAGTATCTGGATTTACTATCAAAATATCGAAGGACTCTTCCCCTTCGGTATACCCATGGCTTAAGTTAGGCTGTTGTAAGTTTCTTTTGTAGACCAGTCTCGAGTAGACAAATAAAATCCAATTTTGCCAAGCTGGCTGGGGATGAATTTGGTCAGTTTGGCGCTTAGATCATATAGACGTGGAATGAGCTCATCGTGTGTTGGTGTGTGTGTGTGTATATATATATGTATAAATATCTAGAATTCAACAGTTGAAGGTCGCCTACATCAACGCTTGAGGTGCTGAAAAGGCTTGCAAATGCTGTTGGGCCTACCTACATCAATGTTTCACATGCAATTACGTTTTGAATGTGAGGTACACTGTCTTACAGTTGTGGAATTAAGCCGTATATTTTAACATAGTTGTAGTCAATAACACCATGGAATAGTAATGACAACCGTTCAATGGAAACAAAAAAAGTAAATGCAAAAGAGAGAATGACCTTTGATTTGAAAGCCTAGTCCCTAGAATAGCTGCTAAAATAACAACTACTCCTGAGATAGCAGCCGGCGTCAAGCATCATCTTTTAATGCAAACTTTACCATGGAAGATATGAGAACGGGAAACTTAAAAAAGAATCTTATTCCCTACAGTTTCCTTCAGCTAAAAGTAGCTCGAGAAAACCATAGACAATAAAATCATTGAAAAATAATTGTTTTAAGTTAAAGTAGCAAACTTAAGCTTTAGTCCCTATTCTTCTCATTCCAATGATTTCAAAGCAAACAAAATTTTAACTAAAATGAATAATATTGCACAGTTTGTTCTATTTATTGTTCCAATCAACCGTCTGGGAAGTGGGAACCGCAAAATCTCCATCTTGCTTAACCCACGGGTCCCTCAAGTTTCAAACTCATGAGTCGGCTTACCCTCGGCAGCAAACTAATCAGGAAGCTCATTGATAACGTCATGGCAAATATGGGTTTCGCATAGTCAATTCCCCCTTTGCTGAATGTAAAATAACTGATCTTCAACCGATTTGGGAGGTGCTGGCTTCATGCTCGACACAAGCTGAGGGATTCCTAACCAGTTAAATAACAGCAACCGGTTATAAGCAACAAAATGAAGCTCCTAGTTTCTTCATAGGAGGTTGAATAAAGGAGCTATAGTTGGTAAATATGGTCATGGATTGATATTTTGGGGCATCCATGCTTGTTACTAATGAGAGTAAACACTGGTCAGCATAGATTAATACACACAGATGAGAAAGGAGTTGGGATACTATTTATTTTCTTGAAGCACCCATTTTTAATTATGTATCCAACGTAATTTTAAATAAAAGTATAAAATCTTAAAAATATATGAAAATTTTTTTAAAAATTAAATATTTCATGTCTAATACATAATTTTATCCAACATTTACATTTGTCTCTGAAAAACATAATTATAAACACAAAGGAAATACAATCTAGCACAGACGTAAGCATTTAACTCAATATAGGGGGAAAAAGTGCCAAAAAAACAAATGCCCCTGGACAAGATAGATGTTTGCAGCAACATTATCACCGATAAGCATTGAATCCCTTGCCGTGAATTTCTAACATGCCTAACATTAAATTGGAACTATCAAGCTGGCGCCTGTGGCCTAATGGATAAGGCGTCTGACTTCTAATCAGACGATTGTGGGTTCGAGTCCCACCAGGCGCGTAACGGTTTTCTCCTTTTTTTTTTTTTCATATGATTTCTTGAAAAGCTGGGGCGAAGCCCAAAGAAATGCGTCCATTTCAGGCCCATTCTCGTTTTCTGGCGTTTCCATTATTACACTATGTCACTATCCCGCCAACCAAACAGCAACTCCAAAGAAATCCCAAAATGGAAAATATATATATATATATATATTATAATTATAACTAATAAATCAGTAACTTTTGGATTTGTTTATTGATTATCTCACCACCCATTTTTCACTCAGGTGATTTGGAATCTACTACTACGCAGGTACGTTGTCTTTTTTTTTTTTTTCCATTTAAAAACTGTAGGTTTTACTTTTATATTATCATGGCATTAACAATCTTGGTTTAATAGTGTTCAATGGAAAAAGAAAAAAACGGTGAAATAAATCACAACTGATTAGTACTTTGTTTTTCTTTGCTTTATTTTTTTTTGGATGATGGGAGGGATTAAGAGATTTGTATTTGGGATTGTGGGTTAGTTCACAACTTGGCTGTGAAAGCCTAAGATTTTCATTAGCCTCTTTAGATTGTGAAAGAAAAAAAAAAAAAGAAGGTATTTTCTTTTATTTGTACCCATTTTGCCATTTTCACTTTTAAAATCTATGAGATGTTTGAAATGTGTTAAAAGGGTGTTTTTATTTTTCAATCCTGCCTTATTTCGGTTATGATTAAGGCCCAAATTTTCATTATGTTTGGGGTGTATACTTTGATCCAAGATCAATGTTAGCTTCTTTGGAAATGGGAAGGTTGCTTTCTTAAAATGAATAAGCTGGTATGCATTGTTTTATAGATTGGTTTCGGGTTCTTTCCGGTTTAATGCTTGTTACGCACAGATACTAAAACCGTCTCTTTCATCCTTAGGTTGGTTTTTGTGATTTTCCACATATTCTTATTCTCATGATGTAATTTAATTTAATCCCAATTGAGTACCATCCTCGTTGGAAAGTATTTATATTAGAATATTGTCGTTCTCTCAAGTCTCAATGTCCTTGATAAT
>JBBYHM010000023.1:709826-728188 GCA_038381775.1 Adansonia rubrostipa | reverse complement strand
TTCTTCAAGATCTCGGAAGCAATAAAGTAACCTTCTTCCTTGTTCCTGTAATAAGTTATGATAAATTATAACCAAATTCAGAAACAACATAAGATGTAACCCTTATCTTGAATTCTAATAAAGTGGGAAAATAGAAAAACCTGAGCAACTCCCACAAGATTATCTCTACAGATGGAGGAGTGTCGATTAGCACTTCTGCCAAATGTGGATGACGGGCAAGGTTTCTGAGTGTTGAGAGTGCATGCTTTAGAACCTCCTGGTCAGGGATGCTTCGGCTGGCTGACCGAATCTGCTTCAGTAGAATGCCAATTGCACCGGCAGCTACAAGTTCTTCACAGCATTTCAGAGAATGGGCTGTTGCCATATCTGCAATTAAAATGTTATAAGTATGTAGATTCAATGTCCTTTTAGGTCATCAAACTAGCCTTTACTCATTACCAGAGGTTATTGATACGTATCATATTAAACCACTGTGCTCTATTCCGCAATACAAGTAAGCTTATCCAAAAATTAGTACAAGCTAAATTTTGTTTGAATTCTCAAAACATGTTACTTTACTTAACTGCATAGCCCATAACAAACCTTGAACTATAACATTTTCATTTGCCATAGCATTCAAGAAACTATGCATATAGACGTAAAGAATCAGCAAATATAAGAATCTAGCATAAAATAAAGCAACCAGTCATTGTTTCTGAGGAATGAGAATAACAAGCATGAATTTTGTAGGACACAGCATGCTCACCCAAGGTCTCACAATGATGAAGGATGCCACTGATGCTTTTCATGCTTAGTAGTTCTGAAAGCGCTGATAAAAGCCTGTTAATAATACGTTTGCTGTCATCCACGTTCTTAGCAGACTTCAGCATTCTCGAGCGCAAATCCATTAGCTGCCCTCTTGATTCTTTCCGAGTAACATAACCTTTCCAATATGACTACCAAATTCACAAGGAAATTGGAATAAATATACTTAAAATTGGGACAGGTATGTAAGTGAACATTCAAAGCATACATAAAGAACATTATCAAAAGGATGAGGGTTGATCCAGCAAGCAATTTTAACCAAATGTGGCATAGTTCAAATTATAAATCAAGATAATATGAAGTGAAAGTGGACTGTAACAAGTAGAAAACTCGTAAATGTAAAAGTTTGCAAAAAACATCATTAAATGCAATTATATAGATAATAGATATGCTGATATCTTACTTGTATTACAACAATAGAATGACTATCTCTAAAAGCTTTTTGCCTAGCAATCCACCCCCGTGCATGACTCTGAATAATGATTGCTGATTTTGTTCTTAATTTACGTAGCAGAATACCTCTCCACCACCTTTGCAGTTTCAGAATTGAAGTAATCACTAAAGTCAATTCAAAACTTTGGAAGAAGCATTCTGACATCTTAAAATTGAAACTGCCAGTGGTAGCTGCACGTAAGGAAGCTGCACCTACAATTGCTCAAAACCATATATTTTTTGTGAATTCACGGATGGAACCACAACTGAAGCATATAAATGAGAAATTTTGGTAATCAAATGAACAGAAGTCCAGGAGGAAACTAAGAAAGTACCTAAAAGCCTATTTCGAGTAATTTGCCCCCTAATAAGCCGTTGAATCTGGATAGCTGCCTGTTTCTGAAAATGAAATGCCTGCTGACATTTTAGGCAACATATTGCTCTCTGGATCTTTATTACAGCTTCCCTTTGCAACAAAAGCTCTTTCCTTACTAGCCAACCACGCCAATGTCTCTGGTTATAAGAAAAAAGAGCAGTGGTTTATGTATTTCTGCAAGTAAACATCTCTTAAAGATACATGCCAAGGAATGCAATGCATATAAAGTAGAGGTGATAATTATCTGAAATTTCAAATACCACATCAATTTGACCATCAGATCAAGGCAGCTATGGAAATATAAGGAAACACTGCAATATAATCAATTATGGAAGAAACAACTTACTTGGATCACAACAACAAGATACCTATATCTCCAAGCTTTTCTCTTTGCTATCCATCCACGCACATATGATTGAATGATAATTGCTGATTTGCTAGCATTTTTATATTGTTGAAAAGCAACCAAACATTTCAGCCGTCGAAAATTACTTTGAATTTTTATTATTGCTTGCTTCTTCGTCATAAAACTCCTTCTTAACTGCCAACCACGGAAATGTCGCTGAATTTTGGTTGCAGCTAATGTCTGATTTTGGAGAGTTCTACGGACAAATTCCTTCCAAACAATGTGAAAGGCCCTCCAACTTTTCAGTCGTCGAAAATTACTTTGAATTTTAGTTATTGCTTGCTTCTTCTTCATAAAGCTCTTCCTTAAACACCAAGTTCGGTAATGGCTCTGAATTTTAGTTGCAGCATAAGTTTGTTTGTGTAGAGATCTGCAAAGAAAATTCTTCCATGCAATCTGAATCCTGGTTGCCGCTTCTATTTCATGATTAGTTGGACCCTTCTCTTGGCACTTAAGAGAAACATTCTCAATATGAGCATGTCCAAGAATGTGCTGTGACCTTACCATCCAACCACGAACACATTTCTGAATTACAATGGCAGCTTTGACTAGGTCAGGACAGGGTGCATCCCCTCTTTGAGCTATATACATCCTTGCAGCTTGCTGTATGAGTAATACTGATCTTCTTAAATTAACAAAACTGTGTCTCTCAACAATAAACAATCCAAGTCTCTTGAGTTCTTCTGAACAAGGCAAAGATCAAAACTTGTATTGAGAAACTGGACAAGAAAAAAGTATATAACCACAATACTCAATAAGAGCAAATACCAGATGGTAATTCCTGAACACTGGCAAAATTGAATTTGTTGAGCTCTGTAGTTTTCTTTACAGTCAACCATGCACGTATGACAGTTTGGATTAAACAGACTGCTTTATTTGTCTTCAGAAAATTGCGACGCTTTATCAGTCGCCTATAATTAGACTGTATGATTATTGCAGCATTTTCTGAGGCATTATGCAGGACTTGCAAGGTTAGAAGAAGAATCATACTTTACTCAAAGATGTCATTCATGGTGAATACAATGAAAAGTCATAGAGGTCAAAGATGTCATATTAAGTTAAGTTCAAGCAAGCCATAAAATCAAGACAACCTTAGAGAAATATAAAATATGTGAAGGATAGTTTCCAAATACAATCTTATCTAATCACAACAATAGGATGATTTGATCTCGCTTGGAACAGATTTCCCATGAGAACTTACAAGAACGTGACAACAACCAATGAATATCGAAAATAAATTGCTCAAGAAGATAAATCAACTAATTAATTAGAAAATTTTAGATCAAACGGTATTGAACTTCTAGTTAGCGTTGAAAATACATCAACTCATAGCAGAACAAAGGAAAAAGAAAACTATTACCAAAATTAACAAGAAAAAGAGCATAAACCTCTTGGAATGTCAACGCTTGTCTTCTGAGCTGTGAAATGGTATGAAGTAGATGCAGCAGGTCTTACAAAACTCTTGTAGTTTTGTTCTGTCATATCTCGCCACCAAGCCTGAATGGCCTTAAACTTTTTAGCAGCATCTGCATAAATGAAATGTAAAAGGGAGCCAAATTACAGCTTATTGTCCAGTTTTTCATCCCAGGAAGCAAGGTTCAATGAGAATGATTCATATACTGTCCTAGTTTCATGCTTTTTCGTATGATTTGATCATTTTCGGTATTTAATTTGCACTATGCAACCGCATTTAGTTGCATATATAAGATAAAACAGATCCGTGTAACATATAACATGCTAAAAGAGAACTGTCATTAAATAAAGGACCTTCAGTGATGTCTAAGTCTCTTTCCTTCCTGTGAACAATGGCTTCAGAATTTGCTGACTGTCTTCGAGTTAATGAATGCCTCCTCTCTAGGTTTTGGCAATTGCAACCTAATAGTTTATGGAAATTCAACTGATCCTGCAGAAAATAGAAGAGTTATTGAAGTGTTTGCTTAACTATTGCACAATCAAATGGTTCACAAAAAGACTGGCATCAGGCATTACCACATTTTTCTTGACAATAAGCTGGGACAACAGGAAAACGAGCAAAACTACCACACTTTGATCACTGACGGCACCATTATGCTCAAGTAAGTCACTTATTTGCAGAACCTGTAAAATACCGTAGGCAAATAGTGAGATATATAATCATATTTTATTGATAACTAAATATATGTTAGAAGAGTAAACTTCATTGTCTAATTAATAACATGTGTAATCACCATTTAAATCACAATTTATCATTTAGCAATGTTTTCCTAATAAAACCATCAGTTTTTAAAACATTAGCAGCACCTCTCAAAATCACTTTTACAGCAGTTATAAAAAATTTTAGGCGAACATAAATCAGAAATCTAAAAGCAAATAGTACACAAGCATTAAACTAAACAATACCTCAGGAAAATTTCCCAATAATGTTGTCAGCTTCTGTGATAATATGAAATTGTGAACTGCATCTGTGTAATCAGTAGCAGACATGATTGATTCTTCACCTCTTGGTTGATGAGAATCCTGTTAAGACATAACAATAAGAGCATGATACATATCACAATAGAAAAGAATGAACTTGGACAAAAAAAGGGCATGTACTACCTTGTTAGAACATGAACAGGAAAGTTCTCTGCGGAAGTAATAATCAAGCAAGCACCAAATGGCTTTTCCATTAACCAGTGAAGAAAAGCTGTCAATCTTAAGATCATACTTTCCACAAATTGCCTACAAACATTCATTTATATTTTTATGAAATTTAAAAGAGTAAACATGCATAAGATGAAAATTACCTGAACGAAACTTTTGATTAACAAGTACATCAGACAAAAAATTATCTAAAAGGTGGAGAAGAATAAAAACTAATGTGATTATGAAATTAAAAAAAAATACCTCAATCCAGTTTAAAAGCATTCCCAATAGAGTGGAATTGATTACATTTAAGTTCCCCTGTAGAGTAGAAAAAAATATATATATGAAACTGAAATTATGAACATTAGGAAACCTTAATATACAACAGAAACAAACATTAAAAAAAAATAATAAAAACAAAACAAAACAAAAACTTAGCCATGTTTTTCTAGTATTTAAGCGTGTAGCTGGTTGCTGTAACTTCCTACATGCATTTCTTTATTCTGTAACGAATAGAAAAACTAAACAATGATCCAGCATTTCTGCTCCCCACCTCCCACTCTTGTCAGCCCGAATTTTTCACAAGAACCCAAGGAAAGTCCGAAGCATACCATATTAAAGCCACCTATTTTGGATATTTCTTCAGCAATGGTTGCTTTATCAATAAGAAGCGGCAGCTGGAGGTTCAATGAAAACATAAGTGACAGCTAAAGGATTAATACTTGCAAAACTCTTTAAAAAACCATCAACATCCAAAAATTTCAGACAAAGATGAGATTAGTAGACCTGTAAATGAACAAATATAGTCCAGAGCAAGGATAGAGTGAGTTCCTTATCTCCATCAGCAACGTCATCTTCCGTAATCTTCAATCCATCTTCATCACATAACATGACACCAGCCTGTCTCAAATATTGCAGGGCAATACCACAATTTGCCAAATTCTTTTTATGCGAATCTGAAGGAACTACTATTTTCTACACAAGCAACAAGCTGCTAAGTTACAATTGCATTCCATGCACTGCTTAAAAGTAACTAATTGATCTGGATGTGTTAATTTCTGTGGATATGATATACTTACCATGAGGATAGAGGGGTCATGTTGCAAAAGTTGAATAATTCTACAGAGCCGCACCCCATCTTGAAAGTCCAAGAATAAATCTGACACTTGGAAGTCAAACTCAACAAGGGCAGACTGCAACAAGGTAATTGTTTGGATAGTAAAAAGAAGAAGAAAAGGAACTGAACTTATAATTCCACACTCCCAGGATGATATATAGAGTTGATATATAATCACAGCATAAAGTGCCATAAAATTAAATTTCAAGATGATAGATTAGTGTTAAAACATGCAAGTGGAGTATGCATATGCACCCACAAGTACTTAAGCACTATACATGGATTAATTGTAAACCACATACCTGCTGATGAGAAACTTTGTACCCTACAATCACTAGATGTGCGAGAAGATTACCTTCTCCATGCATAACATCAGATGATAAAAAATCTAGATTCATATCATAAATGAAGACGAAGTTAGCCCGTAAAAAAATAGCACACATATATATATATGTAAATTAAGCAATAAAACATTCAAGCAAGAGGCTATAAAATTACCATTAAGGACTTGACGACTTGATTTTATACCAGATGAAACTGTGAACAGAAGAGGAGAACCTCCGTCCGCTCCATCAATACCATACTTAAGAGGAAGACTGCTCTGGGATTTAGCTCGATCAAGGATAAGCACAAGCAACAAAATTCTCTTCAACATAACATTCCCCAAATTCTCATAGTATCCCGGTCTGTACAAGCCCTCAACCTTCTTGTTATAGGCATAAGCCTTTGCAAGCCCAGGGTGCGAGAAAAACTGTTTTTCTATAACCATCTTCAAAAACGAAATATCTTCCACGGAATTAATATCTCCATCAGATGATAGCAGGGAATCACCGCCAAAAATAATATACAATCCAATTCGGAGCCAAATTGGGTTGTAGGACATAAGAATTTTAATAGCCGTTTCCTTCATTCCAACATCTGTAACTATAGGACAATGTGCCTTCATTTTTAACCTACCTTCATCTATATTCTGAAAATTAATTAAGAACAACAATAAGACTCCTACCACTAACAAATTGAAAATATACTTATATTATAAGTAAACCATCACTAGTTAAAACTATCTTTCCTACAGAGAAAAGGAAAGAGAACAAGAAAAAGACAACAAATTTAGAGAAGCTAAACCTTAACGACTTGAATCATGGAATTGAAAATCTCCTTGCAACTCCCTAAACTCAAATAAATCCGCATCCGCTGCTTCAAATCATCGAAACTACAAACATCCTTCAACGAAGACCTCAAAATCGAATATTTTGAGCTTGAAATATCCGTGGCTACGTTCTCCTCCGATTCATCTCCTCTCCACCACAACTCTCTCATCCTTTTCGGGCTTCTCCAGGCACTGTCTACGCGAACAACATTGCTATCATCGCGGCCATTGATGGAGAGATCACATCCGCAAGACTTAGGGTTCTGGAAAAGGAAATTCAGCCAAACGGTGAGAGATTTTGACAATGACTTGAGCGATTGTTCTTTCTTGAGCTGTTCTTTTCGAGCGGACTGGGATTGCTGGAGCTCGAAGGCCTTGAGCTTGGCAGCGACGGCGGCTTTGGATTTGGATCGGGAAGACGAAGGCGCAAGGGAAGGTCGAGAACGTTGACGAAACGAAGATGAAGACCTCGGGGTTTGTTTGGAAGCAGTGAAGAATTGAGGGCATGGGGAATGGAAAACGGGATTACGCTTTGAAGGGCGGTTGGGGGTTTTGAAGTTGGAGATGTCTTTGAGAAAGAAAGAAGAAGAAGAATCTTCCTCCATTTTTCTTTTGATTTTTGGTTTTAATTTGATCAGTGACTTCAATTTTCTTCTGCAAATATATTGAGAGAAAAATTTTGGATTTTGGAGTAAAGAAATGATTAATTGAGTGAGTGATAAAAGGAGGGAGCAGCTTTCTTAATTTGAATTTGAAATCACGGGCCAGCCAGTAGGCGCTGCAAACGTTATGATGAAACCGGGTCCTTAGGCACGTGTGGAAGCCCCCGCTAAAAGTTTTCTCACGTGTTTACAAGCAGGAGTTGCAAAGTTGATAACGGGCTTTTTTTAAAATTTTTCTGTTTAAGTTGTTTTTTAATTAATTTTTAAAATTTTTTTTATTTATGGTGAGACATCAATAAATGAATAATTAATTTATTAATTACACATAAAAAATTAATAAATTAATCATTAATTTTTTATGTGTAATATTAAAAAATCAATTACTTATTAATTTCTCGATGTCAAATAAAAAATTAACTTATCATCGCTCAATTTCTTAATGATTTATGTTTTAAAAAATTAGCGATTGATTAACTAATTTTTTAATAACTAATGAGAAATTAACTAATCACTTTTAATTTTTCATTAGCACATTAAAAAAATAATAAATTAATAAATTAAAACAATAAAACAATACCATGACCTTTTGTGCAGGAAGGTCACCAGGCAAGGTTGTGACCTTTCTGCAGGAGGACCACAAGCTGCTACCCTAGACCTTCTTGAAAGTGTCCCCCAACCTCATATAAAAGGGGAGGAGCAAATTATTCCTAACAGCCCTTATTCTCATATCATAAAGGACAATTATTGGAACGAGGAGCGGGCCTATGATTCCTTCCCCTCGAGGTGGGGCTCCTTATTAAAAGGCTCTCCATTATTCATCATCTTCCTATCAATGATCTAGCATTAGTCGATGCTAATAATCTCTAAATTATATACATTAAAACTATCATCAGAATACGAAATTATCAGTTGATTAGATGATATTGCAGTATTATGAAGAATTGGCTTATGAATTATCAATTTTTTAATTATCATTTATTTTTTTAATTTTTTTAACTTTCGATTTTTCAATTATCATTTATTTTTCTAATTTTTTTTAACTTCAGAAACATTTCAAATGATGATTTCTCATGTGTGCATGTGAGAAATCAACATTTAAAGCTGTAATTTTTTTAAATCAAAGAAATTATTGAAAAATAAAAATAATTTTTTTTAAATCTTAGGAAATCGACAAATAATATGTTGATTTTCCACTTCCAAGTGAAAATTTGACAAATTAAGTGTCAATTCTCAAATAGTCATCATAAAATCAATACCTAATTTGTCGATTTCTCATACCATCTAAGACATCAGTAATTCATTTACCAATTTCTTACTATAAATAAAAAAGTATATTTTGAGAATTAATTTGAAAACAACTTAAAGTGAAAAATTAAAAAAAAAAACATGATTTTAATTTTAAAAAAGCCCTAATAATGAACCCTTCCTCCGCCGTTGGATTCTTTAAGGAAAATTTTCAAAAAAATTTTATGTTCGAATATATATCAAATATAAATATTAATATAAATAAAAAGTGACATAGGTTTTTGATGATATGATGCTGATAGAAAATGAGCCTAAGAACTGTCAGAATAGCATTAGAGTATTGCGTTACTGAACTTTTAATAGGAAATCGTCAAGAAAATTCTAATGTTTAATGCATAAGGCATAAGCTCCTTAAAGGGAGATTGAAACTACTAAAATTTCTCTCTTCTTTTTTGTTTTAAATATTAATATTTTGTTAATAATTTTTAACAATTGATTAAACTTAACATTTTATTTAAAATGAAAAATAAAAATTTAGTGAAGAAAATGGGTAAAAATTAATTGACATTAATTGGCTTTGTTTACTCCTATAAATTCATCAAATATACTTTGGATAAAATCAATTTAATAAGTTTGATTGTCGTATAACTTCTACTCATTTAGAGTTTTGGATCGAGTAGAACTTCTATGAATACCTATATAAAGAGATAACATCAACATTTATAAAGTATGAGCTATTAGAATTCTTTTATTATCTTTATTCTTAATTCACAACACTTTTTATTGACTCAAGTATCAAAACATCCTCGGATTCCAACTTCAAACCTCTCTCATATTTACTGTTTTGCAAGTTTTCTTGTAACATCTCTATTGTTGCATCAATAACTTTCGCTACTACTTTTTTTTTGAAATATTAATGTCACTATTGTAGTTATATCACCTTTTCTTTATCAAAATTTACTATTCCAAGAATATCTAATAAACTATTTTAAATATAATAAAATATATTTTAAAAATTAACATAATTATTTTAAAAGAAATTTAACCCATGACACATATTTATATAGTATAATAAAAAATGTTTTTTTAAATATAATTATTTTAACAGCTTTAGAATTAAATTTAACAAATGAAACATATAATTATATTTTTATAAAGTATAATAAAAAATGTTAATAAAATAATTAACCAAAAAAAACATTATTAAATTTGTTAACTCATTTATAATATATATAGTTTGAAAACCACACCAATTTTATATATAAAAAATTATTTAAAATAGGCTTATTTTACTTTATTTTGTGGTTAAGAAAATAATTTTAATTGGATTACATAACATTTATTTAGTTCATTATATTTTATTAATGCAAAGCAAAAGCAATTCGATTGGTTCGTATCAACCACGCTCGTTTTGATTCGCCTGGATTTGTCATTAAAACAAAACATTTTAAAGCACAACCAAAAGACAAATTCTTGTCTGTTATGATTTTCTATGCGATTTCACACTTTCTTACGGTTTCTTCTTTTTGGTTCTTTCGAAGAGGGTAATCTCTGTTTCGATCTTCAAACCTCCCCTCCCCAAAGAAAAAACACAGTGAAAATCAAATAAACAATTTTATCGAATTAGCCCTTTCAAATATCTTGGTTCAATTTTGTTCTTATAGAAATTAAAAAAGAACTTTTTTTTTTCCTTTTTTTGGGTAAAAAAATGGCTCAAGCTGTTGAGGAATGGTATAAGCAGATGCCCATCATCACCCGCTCTTATCTCACGGCTGCCGTAGTTACCACTATTGGTTGCGCTCTCGAAGTACGCCTTTTTTTTTAATCATTTTTTAATGTTTTTTGGATTTATTTTTCTCAATCTGGGCAATAGGATTGTGATTGTTTCTTCAATTTTTAATGATTTGGATATGCTTTTTAAGTTTCTATGCAAATGGGTATGATTATTTTAGGCTGATTTGAGCTGTGTTTATCTCAATTTTGTAAATTTGGCGATTCCCATTAGATTTGCTCAATGTTTTTTCTGTGCATCATTCATGTTCGAAATTTTAGTTCTCGAGAGAAAGTTGGGAATTTGGGCAGGTTACAGTATTTTGATTTTAAGAAGAATTAGAAAATGTTTTGGCATTGTTGTGCTAATCTGATTTAGATTTCTCTTTGCAGATAATATCACCTTATCATCTGTACTTGAACCCTAAGCTTGTTGTTACGCGGTATCAATTCTGGCGCCTCATTACTAACTTCCTTTACTTCCGCAAGATGGGTAAATTTCATGTGCTTTTATGTCTGAATGTCATGAAATCTCTGGTTTGTTATGCTTTGGGAACATCCAATGTAATATGTTGTGCATGTTGTTGCTCAAGGTGTAGGATTTTCCTAATGAAAGAGCGAGAGTTGGTTCTTTTATGTCTATGTCTCCATTTTTTAGTCAAAAGTATGGAAATGAAGTTGTCTATTACAGTTGTTTTAAAAGCTTGAATAGAGTATCATTTAAAAGACAAAAATCAAGTCCATATCAGCTTTCCTTTTTTACTTTCTTCTGAGTTTAAACCACCAATTGCATTGAACTTCTTTAAAATCGGTATTGCTTATCCGTGCATATCTATGCGATTATGATTGAAGCTATTACTCTCAAATTGTTTAGCACCTTTAACACGGTATCCCTTTGTAATGCCAGATTTGGATTTCATGTTTCACATGTTCTTTCTTGCTCGGTACTGCAAACTTCTTGAAGAGAACACTTTCCGAGGAAGGACTGCAGATTTCTTTTACATGCTTTTGTTTGGAGCTTCCGTCTTAACTGGCATTGTGCTTATCGGAGGAATGATACCTTATCTGTCAGAGTCATTTGCCAGAATCATATTTCTAAGCAATTCATTGACATTCATGATGGTAAACTTGTCTGCCTTTATTTACGTGCAAAATATGTTTTTATTAGGAGTTTACATTCTCTGGTAGCCATTTTTTAGCTATCTTATTTACTACACCTTGTAGGTTTACGTGTGGAGCAAACAGAATCCTTTTATACATATGAGTTTCCTGGGTCTTTTTACCTTTACAGCAGCTTACTTGCCCTGGGTGAGTGCTTCTCTTCATTTCATCCCTTTTTTTCCATTGTTCTCGAGTATGTCTTCTATTTCAAAGCATTTACTGGTTTTGAACAAGAAAGAAAATTTAGTTATGGTGGATTTTGCCATTGGGGAAAAGTTGTTTTCTTCTTTATGCATTTTTTTTTTGTTTTGTTTTATCCTACTTCTCCTAGTTGTAGACTGTAGTGGTTTCTTTTCCTTGTATGTATTTCAGGTGCTTTTGGGATTCTCTGTACTTGTTGGTGCTAGTGCGTGGGTGGATCTCCTGGTGCGTTTCCTTTTCTGGAGCCTGCTTTATTGTTGGAATGTTGGAATAGTATTATTTGTATGAATTTCTGCATCTCTGAAATCCATTAGGACGTTCACCTGAGTACAAGCCATACTAGTGTAATTAAGCTTTTTCATTATCATCATATATCATCACCTAGTGTACTCCGGCCCTTCATTTTCTCCGAAGTATCTGTGTCCAACACTCGTGTCCAACACATATTCGGATATAGATATGGGAGTATGATCCTCTAGATACATGGAAAAACTTGAAAAAATTGAGTATACCCGAGTAACATAGATTATATCACTGCTAGAGAGGTCTTCTTGTGATTAGTCTGGGAAGCAAAGGTGAGGGGAGGGATGTGGGGGGGAGTAAGTCGTTTGGTTGCATTTGTTCGGTAAGGACTTTGAGACTCCCTTATAATTATGCAGTGATCCTAGAGACTGCCCTGTGTTCTTGTCTCGCTTATGCTTTAGATTCTGACGGTGGCTATGCTTAAGTTTGCATCGTATCTTGTACTATGTTACTTCTCTGCTTTTCTTTTTCAAACTAAATACTTTTTTGGATCCAGGGAATGATAGCTGGTCATGCATACTATTTCCTTGAAGATGTATACCCGCGAATGACTGGTCGCAGACCTCTTAAAACTCCATCTTTTATTAAAGCGCTGTTTGCGGATGAGGCTGTAGTTGTAGCACGGCCAGCAAATGTGAGATTTGCTCCACCACCAGCGGAGGAACTTCACCAGGATTGATCTGCCCTATGGAAACTATAGACCAATGGAGGGTACCTCAGTCGAATTGATCTCTGTTTGGGCATTGGAAAGGCCTAGAAAAGTGTGATTTTGGCTATTTCTTAAAAATGTTCAAGCTTACATGCTAATCATGAACAAAATATGTTCGTTGCATTAGGGTTTAGCTGGTGTATATAGGCCCTGCTACAGTTATGAAGATTTGGAGATCGAATTTTGTAATTTATACCTAGACTCAGTGCTTTTGGTTGGATACGAGTTTGTGTTTCACATTGATATATTTAATTTTTTAAAGATCTTTATATCTAGAAAATTATATTTTTATGTCTCAATATATACCTGGTACAAGTGTTGAATATTGGCATTTAGAAAAAAAAAAAAATCAAAAGTCCGAGTAATATAACTTTAGGCATGTTTAAAGGCAATTTAGGCCCAATGACAAAAAACCAAACCAAATTCAGGCAAAATAATCTTTAGAAACAGGTAGAAATAATAGAAGATACAAGCTTGCAGAAGCCTGGCATCCAACAAGAGAACCAAAAAAACAAAAACTTACCCTTCAAACAAATGCCCAAAAATGTAGTTACAAAACTCAAATGTCAATCTGGAAAATAAACAAACCATCCTGTTCAATTTCCTAAGAACAAACTGATGAAACAAACTACTAAATTTAACCTACAGGAAAAAAAGAATTTCTTTCTTCCTATTTTCGACCGATAATGCAAAAGACTGTCAGTTAACCAACTCTTCAGTCACATAATCCATGAAGAAATCAATTCAATGATCTCTGACTAAGAAAGCTGCAAATAGCTATGTCATATACATGTAAAAAAAAAAAATTGCCTGCACCATTAGCCGTTCCAGATTCTCTGGCTCCAATTCCCTTGCTCAACTCCGGACAGTAACTAACCCTTTGAACCATGCCAAAACCATTTCTTTTTTCCAGGGGAAAAAACAATATTATGAAAAAAGATGCATTCTGGCTAACGGATGGGGTGATATTGGGCAGATATTCTCTTCGGAGGCAACTGACGCAGGATATACAAGACTAGAGCTGAAGGTAGGATCTCAACCAACTGTAATTTGATCAATAGAAATTATGCTTAGGAAAATGCAATCGCGAGAAACTGGATGCCATGAATAAAAAGGATTTGTAAAATACCATGTAATAGATCAAGTTCAAAACTGGATGGTCCAAAACATTAAGTGATGCATTTGAATCGAAAGCAGATAAAACCACCTGCATATAGAGAAACGAATCAAATAAAGCAGCAGGAATATGTTAGCAAACAAAGGAAGAAAGCAGCATCACTGTATAAATGTTTCTGAACAGCTGATAAAAAGAGTTGACTTCTTGAACTGTTGTCGAGCTCAATTTGTTTGGTCAAATATCGGCATCCAAATTACTCATAACATTCAACTTCTTGACCAATTTCTCTTGCTAAGACAGTTTAAGACAAAACATAGGAAGAGAGAACTCAGGTGAAGCTTATGGTCATGCCTCTCTCTCCAAGGGCAAATCCCTAACTTTTGACTTGCATTCAGCTATTCAGCTATTACCAGAGTATATAGCCAGAGGCAAACTATCTACTCCTGTGTGCCTCATCTAGTCATTATTAGCAAGAACGAAGAGAAAAGGAAAACTTCAGGAGAGGTTCAAGCTTCCTTTTTGCTTAAATGGAATAAACTCATTATGGGCTTTTACTAGGAAAAGATTGTTTCTTTTACTTTATTTTAATCTAAAAAAAAAAAAAAAAACCCTATAAAAGCAAATCCTCCACAGATTTTATCTAATATGATGTAGCATTCCTAAATTCATGCATACTTGAAAGTTCAGATCATAAATATGCTGCCGGATACAATACTCAAAGAGATTGTCATCTGTTTAGAATAAAGACACTGCTGTATAAGTTACATAAAAGACGCATGCCAAACAAGTAGTGGCTTAAAGTGCTACATTCTCTTTCAAGCGATAGATTATATTTTAAAACCTATCCCAAAGTTTGGGTCAAAATCAAAAACTTACCATAAAGCACCTAATTAGGAAGCAGGTGAAACAAATGGCAGTAACTGATCCAACCTACAAAAAAAAAAAAGAAGACATCAAGTAGACAAATAGTAAATGCTGACAAAGTCCTACAACAACAAACTAAGCCTTCCCCAATGCATAAAGTTCGCTATTTGGTGTTTCTGTACTCTATTCAAGAATATATTCTCAATAAATTCATAAACAGATTCAAATTCGTTTGAAGTAATATCTGCAGAATGATGCCAAGTTAAAAACCAAGATTAGCAGTGACTTGGCACATAGAAATGCATATTAAACTTATGCTATGTTAGAATTTTACCGGAAATGAATTGTTCTTTACTAGGTGAACTATATAGGAAGGAAAATACCTCACGAAGCTTCTTCCTCCTTCCTTTTGATTCAATAGGGAAGCGTCTTAGCATCAAAAATAATCTGGAAGGAGTCGAGTCAGTAGGATTAGGGCATCTTGAAAAATTCAACCTCTAATCACAATAGCCATAAATATTGTGTTAACAATTCAGAATTACCTTCCTCCATACAACAACAACCCTAATGCAGCTATAATTGACACCACTGGAGAAAAGAATAACGAAATAAGTGGCAAAGTTAAACAAAAGAAGACTTAACAGGCATACAACTTCTATTACGAAGAAAAAAAAAATGCTGATATCCAGAGATAACCTTTGCAAAACTTGTTTTGATAATTTCCTATCACACTTACCTGCAATAAATATTTTTCCAATGAATTCCACCACACTGTTGTCATCTATCCAGAGGTATACCCAAATGCAGACCTGAAGTCAAAACTTCATTTGAACTTCACTTACACATAAGAATGTGTCATAGCTAATTGTGGTAGGAAACTTTGAGATAAAAAATCGCAAGAGGTAATAAATAAACAGATACAATAATTCCTTCACAGATTAAACTGGAATCAATAATGCTAACATGCAAAGTAAACAGCAAAAGTGAATGCAAACTGGAGTGCACCTGGATAAAGTAAATAACACCATTGATTGACACATAAAATATTCTGAGTTTATCCGCTGGTAAGCTTCTTGCCTGCTCATAATGGAAAGGTAAATTGTCAGAGTTCGTCACAGAAATAAAAGAAAGGACCAACGTCACAAGTTTGCAACTCGGGTCTATTGATCACAAACAAGCCAAATTTGACACATTATTTCACAAAAACAACTAAGAAAAGTCACTTGCCTGATGATAAATCTCCGCCCAAAACAGGCCAAGTAATGTGTACGTGGTGAAAAATAGAAGGCCAGGTAGATCCAACAGTACATATGTGAGAACCTAGTTCAAGAAGTAACGACTCATGTCAGTACAATAGAATAGTTTCAACTAGATCATAACTTCTTAGTTATATACTCCATTTATGCTACCCAAGAAGCCTTATTTGTCTCAGAAACTCGAGAATAAGATTGTGGAGCTGAAAAATTTGCTTATCACACCCAAATATAAATAGCAATCTTATTGAAGTCAAAACCCAATAAAAGCATTGTGTCAGACAATAATAACTTTAGTATGTAATCAATATCTCGACTCCATATCAAACTAACCTTGGGATGCAATACAAATACTTGTTTATGAAATCCGAACACAATCGCACGCACTGCAACAACAAGAAAATTCACAACCAAATAATCAAACTTAAGGCCCTAAATCCTAATAACAACATATAAGAAAAGCAGTCCATTTGTTTTAAAGACTATGAATAGCACCTCCATTAACAATGAAGTTCATGAGATGGAAAACCTTCTGCGTCGTCCAACCATATTCGGGCACTCTCAATTCAATCCTTATTAATTGTATCTGCACAGAACAAACAGAAACTAATCTAGGATCATTATATCATGTAGAAATTTCTGAAAATCAAAATAATTAACAGTGAAATTTATAGTGAACTTAGCATTTAAAAGCTTTAATTCCAACATCAAATATTTACACCAATCATTCAAGTAAAAGAAATGGATATATTAATTGTGAAAAAAATGGCTGCTATTACAATGTCAGTATCTAAAAAAACTAAATCATGTTAACTCGTAAAATAGTATAAACTATTAAAATAAAAAAAATCAAAATCATAACTCGAAACAAATCTTCTAATCAGCACTGATCCACGCTAAAAAAACGATCGAACAGTTCAATGAATCAAATAAAAAGGCATAAAAACTCGGAAACCAAAAAGAGGGAAGAGAAAGATGACCAGAGCAACCGAGGAAACTAGGGCATAAGCGGCGCAAAGAGTATAGAAGATGCCATCCTGCCACCGAGTGGAATCATTAATCTCGTCCCACCAATCCGACACCAGAGCTGGAAGCTCCATAGGCGTTAAGCTCAGCGGCGTCCTCTCCATTCTAACCATTTCGCTTATTTTTTTTTTCCCGAGCTTTAGCGGGAAAGTCAAAATCCCCTCAGCCAAGCAGAGCAAAAAAAAAAAAAAAGAGCAGAGAGAGGAAAAAAATTCGGAAGCCAAATTCAACACACGAAAGAATATAATGAAAGAGAAAATTATTATTATTATTATTATCTACCAGTCGGTCCAAAGGGAGTGAAGCCTATAAGTTATAATGAATTTCGGTAATAATAATGACGGAATGAAAGCCTCCTGCTTTTTCTTCGTTTGGCCGTTCTCCTTTCGAGTCTTACCTAAGCTTCTACCGTTCTACGAGTTCATCATACATATGCGTGGTTGGTTGAAACTTGCAATATGCGATTTTGCCCTTTTTTTTTTTTATTCCAAGCGATGGGAGAGGGACTACTAATTTAACAGCGCTGTGACTATAAATTTCTTAACTGCAATATTGATGACGTGTCCATGGCCGGTTTTGGCGGTGTTTCTTTTTCAATTTTTTCCCGCTTTAATTCTCAATCAATTTCCCATGTTGTCATGTCATGTTTTTATATTCTAATTGCTTTTGCCTAATTTTTAAAGTACCAATGCGAGCAAAGCTACATTGTGATTGATCGTGCATTATCCGTTTCGGTTGATCTGCCGGGGGCCCGGGCTAGACTTGCTCACAACGGGGTAATCATTTGACCTAATCAATTTGATTTATATTAAAATAAATTTAAATAAAAATTTTAAAAATATTTTTTATTATATTTAATTATAAATATTAATATAAAAATATTTTTAATATTATTTTAAATAATAATAAAAATTTTTGAGTTAACCTATTTCGAATGTGAGAAGAGAAAATAAATTTTAAATCACATCAAACTCATAATTATTTCTATTTGAAACATTTTATTTTTAAGTATTTATCTAAATTTAAAAATATGTCAAATATTTAAAAGAATATAATTAAAATTATTAGATTTATAAAATAATAATAATTTTAAATAAAAATAAATTTATTTAAAAAATAATTAAATTTTAATTTTAATATTAAAGGTTAAAATCTAACTCGA
>JBBYHM010000023.1:684175-706437 GCA_038381775.1 Adansonia rubrostipa | reverse complement strand
ATATATATATATATATATCCAACAATAACAGCCAAGACTTAGATAAATGATTATCAAAGTCTGCCAAGCATTAAAAGAATTGGAACAACAGCATCCGCTAATAAAGTTCAAGTCAAGGACTTCACCTGCCAGCCCAAGCTACTGGCTCTTTGGTACACTGCACCACTAATGAGGGCAACATCTCGCAAAACTACAAGCCCGACAAGTCCAGCTTTACAGGACACAAAACTAATAAGATTGGCGTCATCAAACATTTACAGATAATATAGTAACTATGTGGGTAAAATGTAAGTATCAAATAACAAACAAAGATTATTACTGTTCTAGAACAGCTGCAATTCCCTGTAAAAAGGGTAGGTGAAACCGAAATCAAGATGAAGGATTCCGAGGCAATTACTAGCAAAAACTGCTGATATAATCCATAACTAGTACACATCCTAAACTTTTAGTCCGATGACAATAATTTCAGCATTTGACAGAGGAAAGGAAACTTCGTGCATTTGCAAGATGGCACACTTTGTGGATGCATACAAGGAAATTAAGACAGTATTCATTAAAAAATGTCTTAAGTCCTCAGTCTATCAACTAATACCAATAACCAGAGAATTGAAGAAGATCCAAACAAATGCCGATTCTTACGGTGCAAAAGATGGTTATGTACCATTGACAAAGCAACACATCCAATAAGGACCTATACCAAGAAGACCAAAAGTAAGCTACTTGTCAAATGAAACTCATAAGCAATTCAAAAAACGTGCAAAGAAATGGCATTAATCATTTACCTTGTCAGCAAGAGGATCAAGATAAGAACCCACCACCGAATTAATCCTCATCTTTCTGGCTATATATCCATCCAACTAGAAAGACCAGAAAGAAATGATAGAAGGAACTTAAATTCTGATGATTTTTATACAAGAATTGTTCCATTAATATGAAAAAATGTCAGAGAATCCATACCCAATCAGTTGCACCAGAGATTACTAATCCCACAAATGCAATATCATACATTTCATTTACAATCATCCTACAATTAATATGAAAAAGTCATTGAAACAATAAATGCAAAGATCAATTATCTGAAACGAAAGAAAAAAAAATGATTTTAAAACTTACCAGCCAAGCAAAGGACCAGAAACCAATCGACTCATTGAAATTAAATTAGGCAAATTTAAAATGCTCTCAAACACAGCTTCCCTCTCCTTAGTACTTTCCTTCTCGGTTTCCACCCGATCCAAGACTCTCGGGTCCGATAGTACCGACCCGAATCCTAGCTTGACTGGAAATTTAGCTCCGCCGTCTCTGATCAAGTCAAGATTTAAGACTTGGACTTTTCTTAAAACCGTGACGTTTCCCCAAAGCGGAGTGGCGGATTGAGAGAGTTTCCAGGGAGGAGAAGAGAGGAAGAGAGGGCCGCCATTGAAAGGAGCGATCCATCTGGAAAGCGATGGAGTAAAAGGTGAGACTCGGCTGTGAAAGAGCGGAAAGGATGTAGGTGGAACTATATAAACTGTCGCAGTTGAATTTGTTGATGCTGCGGTCAAAAAATTTCGGGCTTTCTTATGGTTTTTCGTGATTAGGGTTTGCAGAGATCTGTAAATCCCCATTGATAAAGCATCGATTTCTCTCTCTGCTCCTGCTTTTGATTTTTGTTTTTTTTTTTTGAATAGTAAGACAAGACAGACGAACAGGACGATGTTGTGTTCTGATTTTTCCTAGGTTTTGAAAGGGTTTAACAAATGATCTGATGTAAGAGCCATTTTGCCGCGTGTAATTTTCTCACCTTTAACCATGCAAAATAATAATAATAATAATAATAATAATAATAAGAAGTAAAACTAGCAGTTGTATGACGCAAGAAATTGCTTTAATTTTGGAATATAGTTATTTTTTATTTTTATAAAAACAAAACATATCATTTGTCAGATTTTCAATTTTATTTTTTTATTAAATATATTCTAATCCTCGATTATTATACTTTTATTTCAAAAAAAATTATGGTCAAATCAAATTAGAAAAAATTTGCAATAATACTATTATTTTATATATATACTGTAAATATATAAAAAATAATATGATATAAAGAATCCTATAGCTAAATTCTAGTAAATAGGAATAACACAAAACTAAAAATCAACAAAATTAAATGTGTGTGTAATTTATGATTAAAACATTATGATTATATTGAAAATTTGAAAATTTTTTAATTGATTAATATAATAACGTGTATTTATAAATATATTAAAAAATAATTTTTTTAAAATACGACATACTTTTAATCCACTTGAAAATTAAACAATTACAATATATGAAAATCGAACTCAAAAATTTTTTTGTACCTAAGAAAAAAAAACTTTTCTATTTAATCTTACTTTATAGGAAACGATTAAACAAATAAATTTATTCGGATAATTTGTCAAACACAATAAATTTAATTTGTATTGGACGAGATTTAGGTAAAAAGTTTTTGTTTTTTAAATTTTATTTTAATTTCTGATCTGATTTCAGATGGAGGCCATGAATAGGTTTAAATGGAAAGTTGATGGGAAAAATTTTAAAATTTGTTAAATGGAATTAAAAGTGTACGCGTCTGATCTGTTCTACCGAACCTATTTAAACAATTTTAATTCTTTCTTTTGTTTTTGTTTGTTTTCTTTAGTTTCGTGTGTTTGACAGATCTCTCTATCGATGAGTTAAATGAAAAACAACTATATTTAGCAAGCTGAAACTGATATATTACTCACCCAAGCTGATAAATGGAATTAAATCAAGACTTAGCCCCTTCCTATATATGAACATGGAATTTTCAGTTTCTTCTATAATTTGTTACCCTCATCAAAAATCAAAATACCCTTTATTTCCTTTCTTCTTCTTCTTCTTCTTCTTCTTCTTTTTCCAACCCATTTTTCATCTTTTTGGAACATTGGGTTTCAGAGAATTCTTGCATTAAATTAAGAAGAAAAAGGAGATGAGCTTCTTCTCTTGTTGTAGGGTGGAGAAAACAACCAATGCCATCGGTGGCGATAGGTACAAGGGGAAATCATTGAGGTCTTTCATGAGTAATTTATCAAGCAGAACAGGTAACTGATAGAACATGTATATTTTCAAGTTTGATTCTTTTAGAAAGTTCTGCAATTGGAATCTTGTTCATTTGATTTCTCACACACAAGCACGCACGCGCGCGTGCACACACACACACACACATATATATATATATATATATATATGTATATATGAGATGAGATGAGATGAGATCTAATTACACCTGTGTATAATTAAACTTGTTTTACATATTTTTATAATTTTATACACGATTAATATATTAACAAATCATCATTAGATTGAATAATATAATTGTATTCGTCATGCACATAAAATTTCGAATCAATCAGATATCTCAATTATATCAATTGAGAATACTGATATTTTTAATACATATTTAACGGATGAAAGTTTTTCATTAAACAAATACTTGAACATTTTTTATTTACTTAAAAGTTCATCGTGCATATTCTACATAAATAGACGATGAATTACGATGGTCTGATTAAACAAATATGAATAATATAAAAAGTTATGATAACGTATAAAACTATTTTAGTTTTACACAAATGTAAGGAAACCCTCTTCTATATGTATATATATGTGTATATATATATATATATATAACCAACTAATCTTCTAGTGCTTATTTGGACGAAAAAGCTACATTTGGAGCTGAGTGAACTCGTATTGTTTGTCATTATTCCCGATTGAAAAGTATCAAGAACCAGGCAAATGAATAACCCAAATTAATGCTCATGTTCTTAATCCTGGGAACTTATATTTAGCCGTGTTAATCAATATTGTGCAGGTAGCAGCAAGCAGAAGATAGCTGAAGGGATTCAAAAAATTGGAAAAGCAAAAGGTTCAACTTGTATTTTCACGTTTCGAGAACTAGTGGTTGCTACTGATAACTTCAATCCTGATTGTCTGGTAGGCGAAGGCGGATTCGGCAAGGTCTACAAAGGATACATAGAGAGCATTGATCAAGTATATATCTATTTTTCTCTGAACTGTTTGTTGTTGGTAAAGCACATTTTCATGCATGTAGTTAACAACATCCACCAAGTTTATGCTGTGTTTATAACTTTCGTAGATTGTAGCCGTGAAGCGACTTGACAGGAATGGAATGCAAGGAAGTAGAGAATTCTTCTCAGAGGTTCTGATGTTAAGTCTGGTTCACCATCCGAACCTTGTGAATCTGATCGGCTATTGTGCAGATGGGGATCAAAGAATTTTGGTTTATGAATATATGCCAAATGGATGTTTGGAAAATCATCTTCTTGGTATGTTAAAATGATATATTTTTTCTTGTTTAGTACTCATTATATTACTGAATTCATTTTTTCCAACTGATTGTACGAGAATAGGAAGCCTAATGATGGAATTCTGGGACTTCAATTTTTTTTTTTTTTGCAGATTTACAGTGATTAAGTACTTACTGACTATTTTGGAAACCACTTAATTTCCTTTTGCTGATGATAGTGATTAAGTACTTACTGAATATTGTGGAAACCATGGAAGTCGGATTTCAGACAAGATTATTCTTCTTATCTGATTCATAACTATGTGGTTTCTGATCATATTATCTCTTTATTCAGATTTACTTCCAGGTCAGGAGCCACTAGATTGGAATACTAGGATGAAAATAGCTGAAGGAGCGGCCAAAGGACTAGAATACCTACATGACTTTGCCGTCCCGCCAATAATTTATCGTGATTTTAAAGCATCAAACATATTACTAGATGAGAACTTCAATCCCAAACTATCAGATTTTGGACTTGCAAAGTTAGGGCCAACCGGAGGGAAGGAACATGTATCAACAAGGGTCATGGGGACCTATGGTTATTGTGCTCCGGAGTATGCAATGACAGGGAAGCTGACAACAAAATCTGATGTCTACAGTTTTGGTGTAGTCTTTCTGGAGCTAATCTCTGGGAGAAGAGTTATCGATGTTGAAAGACCCACCGAAGAACAAAACCTTGTTGCTTGGGTATGTTCATGATCACTTAGTTTCAGTAACAAAACTCCAGTTCACTCCATTGATTCCTGTTCAGCAAAAAAATAATAATAAAAAAATAAAAAGCCATATTGACCAAAAGATACAAGTTCTCATATTATTTATATGATGCAACCTGGCAAATCTGCAACCTTTATTGGGACCAAACCTTTTGTCTGACATTTATTTCTGGCCTTCCCAGATAATTGTGCTACTTATCATTATCCCGGGATGTTCCTGTAAATGCATGTCACATTTGCACCCTTTTTGATTTTTAAGCTTTGAGTTAAGTTCATCAACCTAAGTTTATCATCCATCCTCATCCATATCTTGCAGGCAGAGCCATTATTTAAGGATAGGCAGAAGTTCATGTTGATGGCAGATCCGTTGCTCAAAGGAAATTACCCTTTAAAGGGTCTTTATCAAGCTCTTGCAGTTGCAGCAATGTGCCTTCAGGAGGACGCTGATGCCCGGCCATTGATCGCTGATGTAGTAACCGCCATCGAGTTCCTGGCCAGGCCAAAAGACGATGAAAAAATTGCTGCAGAATCACAAAGAAACAGTACTTTCAATGCTAAATCTGTGAAAGAAGGAAGTAGCAAAAGAGACCTTGATTTGTAGATATCGTAGCTGAGTTGAGCAAACCTTTAAGCTTGGAAAAAAATTGCAGAACTGAACCAGCTAAAATTAGAAGTTGGAACCTAAATTTTCGAGCTAAAAACCCTTCATAAGATAGAAGGATGTTGTTGTGATGAAAATTGTGAGTCTGTCGGCTACTTGATTAAGGGTGTAATATAATAGTTTCAGCAGCAATCGTGCTATCGAATTCATAGCCATTTCTAATATGATTCTGGAAGCCACTTGGTGGTTACTGGTAAGTTATCATGTTTAGCTGACTCCAGCAAACTGTCGTCAATAAATTAATGCATTTTTGTTGGGGTATGCTTTTAAGACAATAGGAGAATGCAGACATCATTGCTATTAGTGGCGACATTTTCGGAAGAAAAACAATGATTTCTTTCAACTATCCACCAGGGAATAGAAGAATTATAAAGAAACAAAAAAGAAGGCACACTGAGGCTTTTATGGCACCATCACATTTCAGAATTCCTGAAAAGCCAAAGACACTTAAAAACTACTAATCTTGGCACGTATCTTATTCTTTTTCCTCAAAATAAGTCATATCTTCTCAATATTGGGAGTTGATAGGAAAGTTTCAGCAAGGTTAGCAAGTCGAAACCGAAGCTTAGCTCAGTTCACACAGCTATCCTTAAGAGATGGTATTCCTCATGTCTGGGATTCAAATCTCAGTGTTTGCAACCTCTTCCACTCTCAAGGCTAGGAAGTCAGAGCAAGAGCATGAAGAACCAAGATGGTTTTATCCTTTGGGATTTGGTATATCAACGTATAGAATTCATAGATTGTATATGACAGATAAGTAAACCTTCTATGGGAGAATCTCCAAGGTTATATGTCGCAGTTCAATAGGAATGTGTCTCTGAGATTAAAAAAAAAAAAAAAGAACCATGGATTGTGATTTTATGAAGAGAGCTTTGTTGATAAAAGCATCAAGAGACAATATACAAAAACCAAGTTTTGAATTCTTAAAAACAAAGCTAAAATTCAGAAGCTCCTCACTGGATTCTGATGCCCAGCTCTGAATCAAATTATAGAGTAACTTCTTACAAGTTCAGAGAAAAAACAGATTATTAACAAATATTTGTTGAAGCTTCTAGGCTTGAAGGGTGCAGCAAAGCACTATTTGTTCCTTAAAAATCCAACTCAGAATGGCAAGAACTCAGAGGCTGGTTCCAGAAAGATGAACTAAACATGAAAGTTAAGCAGCACATCATTTTTAAGGATCCTGTAATTGAAACCAGGAATCTTGTTTAGCTGATTCTTCTCTGCAACTTCTGTTGCTGAACACATACTTGGTAGGAATCCGCTGCCGCCTCTTCGCTTCTTCCTTTTCCAGCCAGTAATCAACAACCAGAAACTAGGCCTTGAATGACCATTTCTGCAATCCATTTCTACGATTTGTCCATGAGGTTTCCAGGAGCTCACTCGACCCTCTAACTCGAACTTGGTAAAGTACTCAATCTCCTTCTTGAGAAGTGATCCTACAGTTCCCCTTGTGCCTATTGCAACAGGGGCTGTTGAAGACATTTTCTCATGGAAAAAGTTGGTGTTTCTGGAGCTAGCTTTATACTGCATTTTTGGTGGTATTTGGAGGCTTGTAGCTGAAGAAAAGTGGCGGCCCTGGTTCTTTGTCTATATGGGGAATTAAGATTAATTTTGGAGCATCTCTCTGACCTTAATAAAGTTATTTTAGTCTAATCACTTTATTAAAGTGGACAGCATGAGTTTCTGCATAATTGGAGCGTTGGATAGGGATACACATCATCATTCCCTTCTTGTGTTTGCCAAGAAAGCATGCATTTTTTCCGGATGATTTTCTATTTTCTGTTTTACCCCTTTGACCCACTTAAGCTGTGTAAATTGGGAGATGTTGCTCGAATTCGGTGTGTCAAATATTGACACGTATCAAATATGGATATATTCAATTTTTAAAATTTTTTTATGTACTTATAAAGTTATATTTTTATACCCACATTTAAAAATATATAGGACAAAAATATCGAATATAGATATTTAAAAAAAATAAAAAATCGAAGCAACATAGATCTACCGTCCCTCCATATATTTAAGCTGTAAACTTCTATGATCTATTGAGAACCATGATGTAAAATAACTTCTAAGTTTTAACCAACAGTGCAAGTCCCACATGCTGATTTCCTTTTATTCTTTTCTTTTGGTAGGTTTTTCTCATGTCTTTTCGATAGGGAAAGGAAAAAAGGAACCCTTCTTATACTGATTGCTTTTTAGATTATTAGGTAAGGGGGTCTTGGCGCCGTTGATTTCTCTACTTCCTTTTTTATGAAATGCTCATTTTTGTTTTGTTTTGGAAAATGAAGGACGCAATAGATTGAATCAAAAACCAACTTTTTCAAACGCATTATGCAAGTTCAATTGATTAAACTTGTTCATGGTAGTGGCTGAAATCATTTCTTCATTTAATGTTTTAGTAAGAGATATTTGTATAATCAAGGAAGTATTTTTCTTTTATAAATCTACTAGTTCTTGGGTCTCGTAGTGCTCAAGCTCAAGCTGCCAATAAGGTTTATCTGGCGGTCAACTGGAATATGAATAGCCCCATAGGTTTAGGCAACATAATAGGACACACTTAAGCTGGGTTGTTTTTACTCCTTCATTTTTCTTTTAAGTACATATATTCATCCCATATTTGAAAATAAAAATCGATATAAAAACACAATCCTACAAGAGCTTTTCAAATATATGAAAAAAATAAAAAATACCAATACCATACACATACCCATATTTAATACTCCTATTTGAGTTCGAATAAAATAATATTTAAGTACAAATCTCATGGTTTCAGTTTAAAATACATAGGGAGAGAGTAGCTCTGGAGGGGAGTAAAAAGATCATGCAACGTCACTTATGGCAAAAAAATTCAATCTCTTTTTAATAAAATTATATTAATGAAAAAAGTGATGCTATTTTTAATTTGATGCATAACAAGAAAAAGATAATCACCAATAATGCAATTATAAGGAAACTAGAAAAAAAAATGTCCTTTTTCTAGTCAGAAAGAGCATTTTGAAAAGCAAATCACGATTTAGATCTATTGACTTTAAGTCTTTATACAACCAGACAATGGTGGAAATATCTCTAGCTATCGACCTTTACAGTTGGCTAATCGAATATAGATCAATGGCCAACAAGCAATTTATTAAGAAAAAAAAAAAGAACCCCACGTTGTCATGGTGCAAAACTCTTTTTTTGCCCCCTCAAATGTATGATCTGTTTGATGATTTACATAATATGCAGCTACGGAAATGGATGAGATGCTGGGTATTTATTCAAGGGGCAAAGTCCACAGAAAATTTATAGATGAAACAAGTCTTAATACAAACAAGTCTCTAGGGCATCAAACCTCAAACATAACATGGGCAAATGGGCTTTGATCCCAGATCTCGGAAACTGAAAGATACTAGAAGTGCGGTGACAGGTAGGAACAAGAAGTTCGGAAGATCACTTAACTTTAACAGTGAACAGTAGCTGTACTGGAGAACTTGGCCAATGGCTATGGCAATTTTCATTAACTCAACTGCACTCTATACATAAAACACCCAACACTTGAATGATATGATGAAATGACACAGAAATGAGCTCATAACCATCAGGCATTCAACAGGCAGGTACTGGTTTGAAGAAATTTAAATTTCTATACCTTCCCCGTAAAAAATATGTGAAACATCTTATATTCTTGTTCATGTAATGAATGGTTGACAACAAATGTTTACTTATAAGCCTCAAAACTGAATGGTGCCTCTTATTTTCTTTTTTGTAATTATTCATGCAAAGTATATTCTTTCCCCCTCTCTCTGTTTCTTTTTCCTTTGGTTTTTTGATTTTAATGTTGTATGGGGATTCTATCTGACAAGCTATTTTACATTGGGAAGGTGACAGGCATACCTCAGCTTCCGGTGAGAGGCAAGAGCATTTTTGAGGGCAACATCAACTCTTGAGCCTTCACGAAACACTGAGTCATACAACTGACAGACAAACCTCGATAGTTCCTCTTCTTCATGCCAAAAACTTGCAGGATGGTCCCCATTCTTCTCCAGGTCACTATCTTCCCAGTCACTAACCGGACTGATAGGTTCAGCTTCTTCATCTTCTGCATCTTCCTCACCGATCTCGAACCTCCCATTTTCCAGAACGTTATAATCTCCTGATATGTTAACTGACACATCTTGGGGCTCAGCTGCAGGGCATATAACAGCTTTCGCCCCAGAATCTAGAAAGGCCTTGATCAAATTTGCATTGGGACCATACGTTCCTGTGCAGATTATGATCCTATCCCTCCAAGCTCCAACCTGGCATTATTCAACAAAGTATCAGCCACATAAAACTATGACAAAATTTCATTCAGGAATCACAGTTAATGATACACAGAGAACACAAATAAAATAACATAAAACATATAAATAAAGACTTCTCCTGCCATTGAAAGGGAGTGGGCTCATTGAATATAATGACACCATGGCCCTAAGTTGATGTGGACAACATCAAGAATGAATGTCATTTGGCTGAAAACTGTTGATAGTCAATACTACAGGTCTATAGAATATATTATCCTATGTCTTAGTAATGCATTTCTATTCAATCAATGATTAGAAGCAATTATCTCAAGTTAATCTTATGTTTGGCAAGATCACCTCGATCTATAGAAGGTTAAGCAACTGAACCAAAGAAACTACAATACTCCCGTGAATGCAGTATGGCCCTAAGAAGACAAGCAGCACAGAGGCCATCAATAGACATAAAGTAGAGAACAGTGGTTACCAATCAAAGATTTCTCCAGGTAAATCTTCACCAGAGTGAAAAAAGGGAAATACAAACAATCCAATGAACATCAGGTATCATGTGCTTTGATGGGTAAACCAGATAATCAGTTTGAGAGCCATATACATACCATCCAACGAACATCATCAGGTGCCAAATGCAAAGAAGGGACGGTACGACGAAACATGTAAGCCCCGATTTCTTGATCATCTTCCATGACCTTTAAGAAATGTCAAGAAAATCCAAACAGCAGTTCATCAGATTTGATAACATCAAACTAACCAAAAAAAAAAAAAATTCATTTGAAAGCAAATGAGAAAAGCATGCAAACTTGGGTTTGGCGTCCGATATATCTATGGCCAACGTTTCCAACTTGGAAGTATGGTCTGTTGCGAATCAAATCAGCAATAGTTTTAATATTGGCAAAAGATGATACACCCGTCCGACTCTGGCTCTGCATCACTGACAACATGCTCACTTTGACGCTTTGTAGAAATTTATCAGCCAGTTCTCCAGGTTCAGCCACAACAAACACATCATTTTGCCAACTAGAGAAAAGAAGCAGCTAGCAAGTTAGGACTGGGGCATAAACTACTCTCAAAAGTACTGACACAAAATAAGGGGCCTTTTAGACCTTAATATTGAGCCAACTGAGTCATTTTGAAGGGCCAAATGTATAATGCCCACTTGTGGTAGATTCTGCAACTTCTCCTGCAATGACCGTACAGGTAAAGAGAGCTGCCTCGGTGCAGAAGGAGACCTTGGGGGTGATGTAGCTGTCTTTCCAGATTGCAATCCATCCAAGCTTAAAGGTGGGACTGTGTCAATTCGGCCAAGCCTCTGCAGGCCAGCATCAGTACTAAATAAAAGAGGGCTTGAGGGGAAACTTCCAGTGATTAGAGGAGAAGTAAATGGTGTTGGAAATGTTGTTGACGGTAATGTCTTTGAAAGTCCAGATATGTCATGCAACAGAGATAATCTTATTCCACTTCGTGCACAAAATGACTCAAGTGCCCGAGCATGGTGCACTATTCTTCCTGAATCAGGACTATGCAAAGCTTCAACAAGTAGTACGTTTCGCCTCCAACCTAATGAAGGGCTGTGCTCATCTAAAATTGCTCAACAAAAAAGAATTTAAAAAAAGATTCAGCAGAGCATCCAGAAAGTTAGAACATAAGAAAACTATCAAAAACAAGGTCTAATACCTGCATTTGATGCGTTTGGCCTGGCAAAATGTTGAGATTTCAAATTCTCTGTTGACTTTTCATCATGTGCAAAGGGTAGAATAAGTCTTTCACATGCATTCTTGAAGGACTCGGAATTCTTTTGGATGTAGTCCTTTACACAAGCTTCCAACTTCATCCAAACTGTTGGATCAGTCTCGTCCAGCTCCATGTCACAACGTTCATCAACTGCAAGGGCAACCATATAAAATAACTAAGAATTCATAATTATTTCACCAAAGAGCTATAGCAAAAGGATGAATTCCTAGATGAAATTAAAAATAGTTGTACGAAAGCTGGTGATGGAGACATCAACCAGCGTTAAAACTGACCTCTAACCCTCATATGTGAAAGCCATAAAGAATCAAGAATCTGTACCTGGATTAAACCGAAAATATTGAATCTCCGGGAGCATAGATAATAGTGTACTCAAAGCTTCCTCGACTCGGTCCACAGAGCATGCACTCTCAATCAGCACTTGCCCGGTATCTAGATAACGCCAACCACCTTTTCGTGCCTACAACAGAAGAGATACTCATGAATTCATGGAACAAAGTAATGAATCTTAAACCCTCAATAGGACCAGCAATGAAAAGGTAAATAGAAAATTAAAATCTCTAGATTTTTAATCCTCCAATTAGTCAAAATATCATAATAACTTACAAACATATTAAACTAGGAATCACTAAAAGCACCAAATGCTGTTTCCAGTTATTCTGCACTAATATCCTTATAAAATTAGAATTTGCACTTCCACTGGTCATGGTACTTGGAATAGTTTTATAGCCACTTGAAGCTAGATCTCATAACGAATCACTTAAAAGGGAAAAACACAAAATAAAGCAGTTACCTTTGTAGGCACAGAACCACAGCCAATTGAAACTATACAGTCAATTTTTGTATCAGGCCACAAAAGTTGTGCTTCTCTTATGGAAAAGATAGTTGGATTGTTTGCCACTATAGCACCATCTTGCCAGCGGTATACATCTATATAAAATGTAAAAAAACATAAAGGTTAAGAAGTTTAGACATTCTTAATAAAATAGTTAAGCAAGCAGAAGAAAAATACCATCTGAGAAGTCATCAAGATAATATGGGGCAGCAGAAGAAGCTCTTATAGCTTGCCATATATGGTGTTTACAACTTCCAATAAAAGCACTTCTTTTGTAGCCAACTTGAGCACCTGTAGTTGTAGATCCTAGAATGGTAATTCCTGAACTTTCTGATATTGCAAGAGGCACCTCTGGCGTTCCCACAGGATACTGCAAATTAAGAAACATATAAGTGTATAAACAAACTCTTAGAGCTGCCAAGATATTGTCAAAATGGATAATAAATTACTCTATATATATCTATATGAGCAACATAATACTTGAACCAATTAGAGTTCATTTTACATGATAGAGAAAAAGAAATCTTGACCACAAACCTGATAATTGCGGAATATAAAAGGCTGAGCTGGCATAACGCTCACCAAAGTTGACACAACAAAAACTTTCGGAATGTTTTTCACAGCAGACTCAATTAGTAGGTCGCCATCCTCATCAGCACACATTTCCTTTAGCAACCTTTCAAACTGATCTGCACTGTGCTGCAATACTATATATTATCATATCTTGTTCAAAGCAAAGGATATTTTGAGAGGTAAACAACCGGGCCCATTTAAATTAATGATTTTAGGAGAGCAAAATACCTCTCAAAATAATAATGACGATGATGATGACGATAATAAGCAGTCACCATGTTTTATTGATTGAAGGCAATATATAGACTGAGCAGCCCTTAAAGTAAATTATAGTAAATCCTCTAAAAACTCTAAAAATATCTCATAGAAACACAAAAAATTCTCATTCATTTGAGATTTATTTTCACATAGTTTCATGCTTCTTCATGCATTAATAGACATGCAATTTCGAGGAAAAAATGAAAGCAACTCTAGCAGTATCAAAGCAACAAGCAGAATCCGCATACATAAGAGAAATTCATACCTTAGATCCATGTACAACAACTCTGAAACTCTGTGAAGAACTTTTATAAAGCTGATCCAACTTTTCTCTCCAAGTTGCAGCTTCATTATCCTTTGGCACAGGTTCTGCGAAAACAAGTTTTCCTACAAGAAAATACAGAACAAGAATAAACAAATTGAACATCAAATTAAGCGTTCTTCAACAGAATCTTTAAGCAGCATGCTAACCAAGATTTTTGTATATTTCTTCACATTGGTCCAGGGTCATCATCTTAATCCCAAGGGCAACAGCAAGCATCCCACCTGTTGATGTCCCACATATAAGGTCAAATAGCTCATGTATTCGCTTTCCAGTTCCCTTCTCAATTTCTTTAAGGATCTGCACGGTTGCAAGACCTTTCATGCCACCCCCATCCATTGAGAGTATGCGTAGCCCTTGTTTTGGTATTTGTCTTCCTCTTATAGCACGCCGCAAGTTTTCATTCTCTCCTACAAAAGAACATAATCAGATGGTCCAAGATCAAAGATTATCAAAGAAAGTTAAAAATCAAATTGAAGAAATATACCAAGAATTGCCAAAGCACGGGCTGCAGCTTTATTCACACATGGTTCGGGTGCAACAGTCAGTCTCATGAGAAGCTCCTTCAAGCTTTCAGAGGTGACAAGAATGCGGCGATTCTCCAGACAGAAAGCCAAATTTCCAACAGCTAACAAAGCAAGCCTTTGCACCTGAATAAATATAAAGGTTTAATTTTGCATTCAATATAAGAATCATTTAGAATCAGAAAATTACCTCTGGGTTTTTATGGGCACACAGTATCTTTAAAGATTTCAAAACATCCTTGGTTAGCATCTTCTGAGCTACAGTATCAGATCCAAAGGCCAATGTGACCACAACTTGAAGCACAGAAACCAGTTCTTCTGGGTCAGGAGACTTCATAACATTTTCAATGGGTTGCATGATGTCGCATTTCATCAATTGAATTGCCACAGAAACTTCTCCAGCAAGAGTTGATAGAGCAGAGCAGGCTTGTTCGACCTGACACAAAATAAGAACTATAGAGGTACTGCAAAATGGGAATGGGAAATAAAGACAACATGCCCGATGCCACTCATAAAATGAAAATATATCCAGTGTACCACATGGCGGTTGTCACTACTTATCATACTTATGAGCTGCCGCACTGCATTCTCATCTTTACCAATAACTACACGATTCCCCTCATCTTGCATTATTATCTTGACCAGAGCAGAGGCTAGCAAAGGGTGATGACAAGAGGAAAAACGGAATATGAGAGAGAAAAAGGCACTCAGCTTGTGTCTAGATGCACCAAAATAAGAACTATTCTCCATCTGTAACATGACAAAAGAAAAAGTTTTATTCATAGATTTATCCATGCTCATTTGAAGGCATGAGCATACAAACAGCAAATATTTGTAGCCTGCACCTCTATTTGCACGGTCACTGATCTTAGATTTTCATCAGCCACAATCCTGATATTTGCAAGGGACAAGTGGCGTAGCTTGCGTAAAGGCAAGATGTCAGGAAGGAATTCAAGTGGATTACCAAATAACCTAAGAATTTCTAACTCAGCCATAGCCCTGCCATCCAACTGGAGAAAAACATTAGACCATATAAAACTATATATCCATGAGCTTAAAGAGATAAGTTGATTGTCAATAATGTGACCTGAAGTCAAGAAGAGGCCGAACAAGTTTGTTATGCTCCAGTGATAATTCCACTAGCCCAACGCATTGTCTCAGCTCCACTGCTCATAAATTACCAACAAAAATACGTTAAATAGAAAAGCAAGAGAGCAATTGCCTAGACATTACAAAATCATGAGAACAAATGTTTTCCCTCGTTATATTGAAAGATACGAACTTGATATGGTAATACAACTCTCATGTACATAACGTAGATGAAAAACAAGATTACTCTTACCAGGAACTGAAACAAGCAGGTTGTTGTCAACCCTGAGTACTTTTAAGGTTTTTACTTCACCAAGCTCAGGTGGTAACTGAGATAGCTTGTTGTGATCAAGGTATAGTTTCTCAAGAATTGGCAATCGAGTTAGCTCAATGGGCAGTGTCTGTATCAAAAAGTAAGCATTTAATAGGTGTCAAACTACTGAAGGCGGCGTGGGGAAAAAAATGCCATAGTTTTTTATAAAAGCTCAATCCAAAATTTTAAAATCTTTATTTAAAAATTTTATGCACTCACTACTTCTCATACCAATTTCTTCTTCTGGCAAAGAAAAAGTTAAAAAAGATCAATTGCTAGCTAAAATTAGCCTAGGTCGAGACCTATAATTTCTTGCAATCGATCACCCCACGTTCTCAATAAAATCATTTCACCAATAAAAAAATAAAAACAAAAAAATAAGAAAAGAAAAGCAAGGAAAAATAATAAGAAAAAGAAGGAAATCACCGTTAAACCACAACCGCAAAGGCTAAGCAAAGTGATACTTCTCCAATGGTCACCACATGCAACCGGACTCCCATCACCAGAAGGAACCAAATTAGACCGTAACAATCGAACCAAAACACCAACTCCATCACTCTGCTGACCTGACCCGGCCGCCTTAGTCATCGTAACCGCCCGTAATGGCTCCCTCCTCTTCTCCACCTTCATCTCCACTCCCACTACTTTTTCTTCCGTCTCCCTCAATTCAACAGCCACCGTATCTTGCGGCACTGGAAGCGCCACCATCAATTTAGATTGCAGCCTTATCGCGACCTGGTCCTCGTCATCTCCCGCTACCCAATCCAGATCGATCCTGAACCCTGGCTCTTGCTGATCTTGCGGCGGTAACGATGCCGATGAGGAAGAAGAACTTATCGATGATGACGATGATGTGCGGTCGAGATCTTCCACGGATTCTTCGTACCCGTAATTTAGAGACAAACGGAAGATCTCCGAAGGCCGTTTCCATCCTAATCCCCAAGACATTGTGATCGGAAGGTCAAAATGTACCGGGGAGATGATTATGGTCCCGATCCGTCGGTTGATATATGATGTCTCACATTTGAATTTCTTCACGGAGAGAAATTGTATAGAAAATGGCGACGATAACAAAAGACAAGGTTCCTTTTTAGGGTTAAGGTTTAGAGAGATTAAAAGCCTGGAGCTTTAAATAAGAAACTGAAACTCAATGAAAACTGGAAGCAGTATATTCTGTCTCTGACGCAGTTTTCTGTTTTATCCTTTCTCCTCGTCGGAGTCGTTTTATTCTCGTTTTCAACTCCTAGCGAAGCCTTCGGGAACGACGTCGTACAATTGGCGGTTAAACGACGTTGTTTTGCTGCCAAATGCATTGGATTTCAACTTAAATTATTTTCATGTTTTTTTTTAATGCTTTTCTGGTGAAAGTCACAAATGGTGATTTTTAGACAGCACAATTACATTTTCGGGATAACATTTCATTAATTCTGATATTCCACAAGCAAATCTAAACAACGTCACCAAGCCAGCCACAACTTAAACCTGGCGGGGCAATTTCCAAGCAGCTACCATTTATTTGCTCATCATTCTAGAGCTAACACCAAGCAAATGTCACGGTCTAAGAGTCAGGTTCAAGTGCCGCATAAATTCAGAGCTCGGGTCTCGATCCGTGACAAAAGAAGCTCAAGTTAAGGTAGGCAGCCAGCCAAGCCACATGCCCTTTCCCAATGGCATGGCAACATTTTACTATTTTAGTTAAGGGCCAGACATGAAGGCCAATACTCCAGGCTGATACTGGCCTTCAGTGAAAATCTCAAGATGATCAAATACACCATTCAGGAGGAGAGGGTGAGATTAGGAATTAGGATGAATTGCAGCCAAGAAATCAACAAAGTCATACACTAATGATAAGATAAACTGGTCTCACGTTACAGATCAAAATGCTTGCAACTGAAATTGGATCAGCAATGTTACTACTGGCCTACAAAATATTAGTGGGAAGTCCAATTATTGTCATGAAACTGCTACAACTCATAGCTTCTCTAGGGCTGCTTCGAAAGTTGCTCTTAAATCTTCCTTTACCCCATCATCAGCAAATATAAAATCGATAGCGTTTTCCGCAAGCTGAAACATTTTGGTCTTTCCAAGACCTAGGAAAAAAAGGATAAATCATCAATGTGCGCATAAATTATTTGATCTATGTATACCCTTCATCCATGGTAGTTATATTTGACTTACCAAATGCAGAGGAAGCAAGACTGTACTCCCCAGAAAGACTGGTAGAGAAAACCCCAGAATCATCTGTGCAAAGAATCAAAGGATGTTTTGCCTTGTACAGATCAACTGCATCATTAGCAAATACATCCAAAAGTCAGTACGTAGCAAAAAGCAAACAAATGCTCCAATCCTTCATAGAGGAGCTGATTATATATACTTGCTGAATTAATTTCTTAAGAGTTGAAAAAGAAGCAGAAAAGCCAGACCAAAATGATGAATATCTATCGAAGAAATTGTTTCCGTCCTAATATTGGATGTCAAACAAATCTCAACCTGCAAAAGGTTTTTAAGAAACAGAAGAGAAGGAATCTTAGCTTGATAAACTTTTAAAACCAACAAACTCTTAAGCTTCAAAAAGCCTCTCTAAATAGAAAATCTGTCAATAAATTTAGAAACATAGGATTATTGAACCTTGATGAGAGGAAACATGATTAATAGAATTAAGCTTAGCTGGATTTTTCACAATCTAATAAATTATGCTCAAATCAATCTATAAAGTAAAAGGTCTTCAAAGTTGGATATTAACCCACTTACTAAATGATAAATAACTTACAGGGATTTTCACTGATTTCAACTTTCTCCAGTTTTCCTCTTCAAAGCAACAAGCATGACCGATCCTCTGAGGAAGAAAGTCTATCATTGCTTTGATTTCCTCTTGGTTAGGTACCTACAAGCACTAAGATATGAAAATAAACTAGTCGGTGTTATTTCGAATACTATAGAGAACGCTAGTAGCATGAAAATTTTGAGCAATAGGAACAAAAATGCACCTCTCCACAATGAAGAGTGATATAGAGACCCTGGTCCCTAGCAAACTTTAATGCTGGCAAGAATGTTTCCCTTCATCAGATGCAAAGAAAATTCAGAATTATGACATAATTATAACATTTAAAAGACATGATAAACTGGTAAGAATTGCTGGTATTGATTACTGCTTATTTATCCAAAACAAAATAAAATAAATTTTAAAGAAGAAAGAGTTGTTTGCATATGCATACCAATTGCCCACAATTGGGTTTCCAGAGAGATCAATGCCGACTACCCCTAAATCCCTCATCTCCAGTGCAAGCTTAACCTAAAAAATAAGGGAAATATAAAGATATTTATTGAACAAATAACATGCTTTCTATTCTTAACGTACAGTTTCCATGGCAGCTTCAGTGCTCTCACGACGGTCAATGCTGAGAAGAAACCTAACATATATCTTCTTTCTCGTTGTTCCATTAAACGTATTGGTCCTCAAAACGGTAGGAGCATAATCAACATCAACTGAACTGACAGCTCTTAAACCCTCCATCACAGCGTCCATATAAGAACGTTTGCTCATTCCTATGGAATCATTTCTCTGTAGAATGTTATGTTCATTTTTTCAAACTACATGCTGTTTTATGATATAAAACATCACGAAACCAAAATGCTGCAATGCAAGTACCTTAGGGGTTGTTCTAAGCTCCAGATATACAACATTCTCAGAAGCAAAATCTTCAATGACCTTTATGTTGAATGAGCAACAAAAATACAGGGAATCAATACGGAGGAAGTATGGTAAACAATGTGCACAAGTGGAAAGCTTCCTTACTTCTTTCGTGATCCTTGTAACAGTCGAGTGATCGGTAGTGAGAATGTGGATGAGATCAAACAGCTTGAACACTTCATTTAGAGTACGGTCATCTGAATTCGAAAAAAAATTAGGAGTTCCCTAAATATCAATTTTTTAACAATACAGAACACAATATAATCAAACCTCGCTTTCCCTAGATGTGCAAGGATTAATTAAATCAATCAAAATATCCAACCCCAAACTCATGTTTGCCCCCCTTTTTTTTTTTTGGATAAATAACATGTTTGCTTTGGTTTCTCAAGAATAATAACTGCACAATGTGCATATGCTTTGCTTTTCATAGCTTTTTTCAGCAATGAAATAGAGGACTAAAGCATTAAGAGAGGGGGAAACATATACCTTTCATTATAACATTCTCCACATCAGAGAAAACAATGATACCCTTTTCACCCAAAACTCTTGCAAGTTCTCTGTCAGAAAACAATACTTGTAAATTAACCTTCATGATTCAGATGGCAAAGAAAATTGAAACCTTGAAATAAAGCGAGAAGGAAAAGAAGTATAAGTAAGCTCACAGGAGAGTAGAGTTCCTGACTGAACCATTGAGGTGAGCGTGAAGTTCAACCTTTGGCATCGAAACACACCACTCCATGTCTTGTCTGTTCATCTTTCCCAGATTTCCTTTATCTTAGTTAGCACCAGCGTTTGCCCTTTCGGTTGGGTACTGGGTTTTCAACGGGGTGAGTTTCGCGGAGTTGATTGTTGATAGATTGAGTTTTGAGTACTTTGTAAAGTTCTAATCAGAGCAGATGGTCAAAACAACAGGACAAAAATGAAAAAACAAGCAGACAAAGAGAGGACAGTGAGAGTCGCAAGCAATAGGCGCAGAGGGACAAGAAATTGCGGTTTGTTGGGCTTCAACAAAGTCTAATAACGAACTTTGGGCTTTAAGGACCCGAAACTTAGAGCCTAATATCTTGGTTAAAAGGGACTGGCTCGATGCAATGAGTCCATGAGAGCTACCCTGGTCTTCGTCGAAGACATTTGTTACTGATCTCGGGCTTTTAAAGCCCAACACCATATTCGCAGTTTTATTAACTTTGAGACTACGGCTAACCATGGGCCGATCTGATATGAAATTTTTTTATTCAGATTCGAGTTGGATCGGATCCTGATTAATCTAATAGTTTTACTATTAAATCATAATTAAAAATTAAAAAAATTTATAAAAATTTATAATTTTATAATTAAATTTAACTAAAAATATTTTTTATTATTAAATACTAATTCATGTATAATCAAGTTGTATGATTAACTAAACTCTTTAGCCAAAGCTTTGCTCGTACGGGCTTGGTTTAGACTAAGTAAGTAGCTTGATCCTTGGACTGTTCTACCTAGGATTATAGGGGGATTTTTTATAGGTCAAGTTGATCTATTTAGCATATGCATATGTATATCCTTTAGAACACTAATTCAGACCATGCCAATTATAGCCACAAGTATATAATTATTTTGATAAGCTACTTCATTCGCGAAAACATGCATAATTTTTCTTGCTTCATGTTCCCATTTATGCTCACCTAAACAATCTAATGATATGAAATAAAGTTGCTCCTAATATGAGCCATAGATATTAGATAGGCTTAAAAAGGCAATGTTTTAAACAAATAATTGTTAGTCATGTATGTTACCCTTGTCCCTTGTATATATCTCATGTGAATCATGTCAAAGGTAAAAGAAAAAAAAGCAAGCAGTTCTATACGCCCCAACTAGGTTAGTAGATGGCCTGATGGTCATCGCAGCCTAGGAATTTCGAGCCATCTCCAATGGGTCCAAAACAAGCCAGGAATCATTATTACTAGCATTATAATTACGTGATGCTGCAGAAACTATTTTTTATGCTATAATATTAATAAAAATTATAAATTAATTATATGTTTATTATTTAATTTTTAGTTTATATAAATTTCATTAATTTCGATGATAGTAAAAGAAAATATAAAATATGTCAAGGATAAAAAAATTATGTTGAGGATGGAGTATGTATGCAAAACAAAATGCATATGTAATAAAATGTTGGCAATAAGTAAAAAGAATTGCTGGTTAAGATTTTTGAAAAATATATTAATTGCATTTCAACAATTATTATTTATTCTTTGACAATATTTTAACATTATAAACAGCGGTTGTGGAAGAGATATTATCGATACGAGATGCTATAGTTGCCACCTCCATCACTGCTGTCACCATTAAACCACTTGTTTAAATTACTGGGAACTTATTGAGTCAACAAAAAGAAGAAAAAGAACCTAGAAAAACTGATGATGAGAAAAAAGAAAGAAAATTATTTTTAGCTATATATCTCTCATTTGCTTACTCCATGAATCTCACCAATCTATTAAAAAGATAACCCTTTCCATACTTTGTCCTTTTTTCTTTAAATTTTCTAACTAAACTTTGTTAGACAATTTCATCGATCTATTAACTATTAAAATATTAAAATAAAATTAAACATATCCTCACAATCACGTGGATCCTGCAAGAAACTAAATGCTCTTCAACAAAATGACCAAAATAATATACAAAATTTAAAGAATACCTTTACAATTGCAAATGGAGTAAAAAATAATACATTATAGATTTTTTTTTTTAATGCAAAAGATGTTTTGACCCATTACCAAACAAAATGAAAAGAAAAGATACAAGAATTTTAAGCTTTTAAAGAAATATCTTACAAGTCCTAAGACTCAAAAATAATAGGTAGTATAAAAGATAAATAGATAATTTTTTTGAGCAGGTCAAATACAAATATCAAATCA
>JBBYHM010000023.1:626999-641875 GCA_038381775.1 Adansonia rubrostipa | reverse complement strand
AAAACTTCACTTCTTGGTCAAATGATTTGAGCAGTAGAGATGGCTTCAATTTTCGTCTTTTCCTTGTTAATAAGCAAGAAAAACAGAAAAACAATGAGGTTTTGGTTCAGGTATGGATGAAGGTGATTTTTGGAGTGTGTAGTGGATGAAAGTAAGTGTTTTAGGGCTATTTTTGGGTGGTGGTTGAAGAGCTATGGGATTCTAGTTTTTTTGGTGTGTGAATATGTTTTTGGAAGTGTAAATGAGCTGGAATCTAACCTACCCTACTAAGATAGAAGTGGTCTATTTATACCAACCTTTTGGAGCCAAATTGAAGGTGTTTTTGGCTATTTCTCAAGGGGGACAAGGTGATGTCAGCATGGTGGCTATAAGGTGGCTGTACAAAAAAACTTGCTGCCAATGTGATGTGCATAGGGTGGTTGGATTAAACGCTGAAATGCTTTTCTAGCAAATAGGGTGGCTGATGGTGATATTAGTTAACAAGCTAAGGAGAATGGTGATCATGTGATGTTGACCCCTTTTTTTTATCCAATTTAGACTTCAAAAAGATGATATGATTGATTCAAAAGTCTAAATTCATAATCTGTATTTGTTTTAATCTTTCCTTATGCAAAGAAACGAGTTAAAATTAAGTTTTGGATCAATGGTGGATGAGTCAAAAATGCCCAGACCGTGAGAATGGCCTGCATGTATCGATACATTGCATAATGTATCGATACATTTGGTCCAAAAACCTTATATGTATGATACAATGAACATTGCATCGATACTATGAACCATTGTATCGAGACATGTTGATATGTATCGATACATTCCTTTACAGAATGCATGTTTTGGTCCTAGCATGGTCTAGTATCGATACATGAGGTCCTGTATCAATACAGAGGCTTATGTATCGATACAAATGGGGACATTTCAAATTTTTGGTGCGTTGGAGCATTGTATCGATACATTCAAGTCCCGGGATACCTTGGACTACGTCATTTGATGCCACATCTTCGCATTTACCTTTCATATGATCCCTAGGCATTCTTGACATCCTCAAAATACTTTTTCGCCGGGCGACAGATCATCACCCCCTCTAATTTCCATGCTCTATATTGGCCACTGCAAATATGTTCTTCTTTTAAGGATGCACGATGTTTTACTTTTTGCAAGAAAAACTTTTCTTTCCACCATTTTCCTAGAATCAAAGTTCATCCGTTAAACGAGACAAACATGGATACTCATAATAATTTCCATTATTTTTGTTATTGGCCTTTGTAAACACATTCCCTTTATTGGGATACATGATATTAAGGCTTTAGCTTCCAAGGAAAAACTTTTCTTTAGGCCATTTTCTTCAAAATCAATGTTTGTCTATCAAATGAGACAAACATGGATGCCCACAATAATTTCCATTGTTTTCCTGATTGTGCATTGTTAGCACATTCTTCTCATTGGGATACACGATCTTGATGCTTTGATTTCACTAGGAAAGCTTTACTTTCCACCATTTTCTTAGGATTAAAATTTATCCGTCAAATGAGATAAACATAGATATACGTAATAATTTTCATTCCTTTTATGGTTGGCCTCCGTAAATGTTTTCCTCATTAGGATATACGATATTCATGCTTTGGTTTTGCAAGAAAAGTTTTTCTTGCTATCTTTTTCCTTAGAATTAAAGCTCATCTGTTAAATGAGAGAAACATGGATACTTGTAATAATCTCTTTTTTTTTGTGATTAGTCACCATGAACATGTCTTCCTCATTGGGATACATGATGTTGATACTTTGGCTTCACAGGAAAGGTTTTTTTCCCCTTTTTTTCTTAGAATCAAGGTTCATCTATTAATGAGACAAACATGCATACTAATAGTAATTCCCATTCTTTTCATGACTAGCCATCATAAACACATTTGCCTTATTGGGATACATGATATTGATGTTTTAGTTTCCTAAGAAAAGCTTATTTTCCCACCAATTTCCTTAGAATCAAAGTTCATCTGTCAAATAAGGCAAACATGGATACTCGTAATAATCTCTATTCTTTTTGTTATTAGGATACATGATATTAATATTTTTTCCCAAGAAAGCTTTTCTTTCCACCATTTGTCGTAGAATGAAAGTTTATCTGTCAAATGAGAAAAGCAAGGATACTCCTAATAATCTCCTTTCATTTTGTGATTGGGCAAAATGAGCACATTCTCCTTATTAGGGTACACAATATTGACACTTTGGATTTGTAAGAAAAACCTTTCTTTCCATCATTTTCTTTAGAATCAAAGTTCATTTGTCAAATGGAAAAAGAATGGATACTCAAAACAATTTCCATTCTTGTTGTGATTGGCCACCATACATTATGTTCACTACGATACATGATATTAATGCTCTAGTTTCCTAAGAAATGCTTTTCTTTTCACCATTTTCTTTAGAATTAAAGTTCTTCCATGAAATATGGCAAGCATGGATTCTTGTAATAATGTCCATTTTTTTTGTGATTGGGCATCATGAACACATTCTCCTCATTAGGATACATGATATTGATGCTTTGGTTTCGCAGGAAAAGCTTTTCTTTCCACCATTTTCCTTAGAATCAAAGTTTGTTTGTCAAATGAGACAAAAATGGATACCCATGATAATTTCCATTCTTTTGCAATTGGCCGCTGTAAACACATTCTCCTCATGGTATACATGATATTGATGTTTTCGTATCACAAGAAAAGCTTTTTTTAATACCATTTTGTTAGAATCAAAGTTCATCCGTTAAATGACATGAACATGGATACTTATAATAATTTCTATTCTTTTTGTGATTGGTGACTTTAAACACGTTCTCCTCATTGGGATACACATTATTAATGCTTTGGTTTCCCATTAAAAGTTTTTCTTTCCACTATTTTCTTTAGAATCAAAGTTCATCCATCAAATGAGACATACATGGATTCTAGTAATCTCTATTCTTTTTGTGATTAAGCACCATGGACACGTTTTCCTCATTTGGATAGATGGTATTGATCCCTTGGTTTTGCAAGAAAAGCTTTTCCTTCCAATATTTTGTTTAGAATTAAAGTTCATCTGTTAAATAATACAAACATTGATACTCGCAATAATTTCCATTCTTTTTATGATTAGCTACCATAAAACTTGTTCTCCTCACTGGGATAGATGATACTGGTGCTTTGATTTCCCAAGAAAAAATTTTTCTTACACAATTTCATTAGAATCAAAGTTCGTCTATCAAATAAAACAATCATGGATACTCGTAATAATCTCTTTTCTTTTTGTTATTGGGCACCGTAAATGCATTCTCCTCTTTAGGATACATGATACTAATGCTTTGGTTTCGCAAGAAAATTTTTTCTTTCCACCATTTTCTTAGAATCAAATCTCATCTATCAAATAAGACACAAATGGACACTCATAATAATTTCCATTGTTTTGTGATTGGCCATCATAAACACATTCTCTTTGTTGGGATGCACAATATTAATGCTTTGCTTTCGCAAGGAAAGCCTTTATTTTCACCATTTTCCTTAAAATCAAAGTTTTTCCATCAAATGAGACAAACACAGATACTCGTAATAATCTCCTTTCTTTTTGTGATTAGGCACCAAGAACACATTCTCCTCATTGGGATACATGTATTGATGCTTTGGCTTTATAAGAAAAACTTTTCTTTCCATTATTTTCATAGAATCAATCTGTCTATCAAATGAGACAAACATGGATGCGTATAATAATTTCCATCCTTTGGTGATTGGCCATAAACATGTTCTTCTTATTGGGATGCACAATATTGATGCTTTGGTTTCCTAAGAAAAGCTTTTCTTTCCACCATTTTCAATAAAATCAAAGTTCGTCTGTCAAATGAGATAAACATGGATACTCATAATAATTTTCATTTTTTGTGATTGACCATTGTAACCACATTCTTCTTGTTGGGATATAAGATATTGATGCTTTGATTTCCCAAGAAAAGCTTTTCCTTCCATTGTTAAATCACAGTTCATCCATCAAATAACACAAACATGACTACTTATAATAAACTCTTTTATTTTTGTGATTAGGCACCATGAACATGTTTTCCTTGTTGGGATACACAATATTGATGCTTGGGTTTCACAAAAAAAAAGCTTTTCTTTTCTCCATTTTTTTTAGAATCAAAGTTCGTCCATCAAATGAAACAGACATGGATACGCTTAATAATCTCTTTTCTTTTTGTGATTGGACACAATGAGCACGTTCTCCTCACTAGGATGTATGATATTGATGCTTTGGATTCAGAAGAAAGCCTTTTTCTTTCCACCATTTTCTTTAGAATCAAAGTTTATTCGTCAAATGAGACAAACATGGATACTTGTAATAATTTCTATTCTTTTTGGGATTGGCCATCTTAAACATGTTTTCCTCATTAGGATACATGATATAGATGCTTTGCTTTCCCAAGAAAAGTTTTTCTTTCTTTTCTCCAATATTTTTAGAATCAAAGTTCATCCATCAAATGAAACAGACATGGATACTCTTAATAATCTCTTTTCTTTTTGTGATTGGACACAATGAGCACGTTCTCCTCACTAGGATGTATGATATTGATGCTTTGGATTCAGAAGAAAGCCTTTTTCTTTCCACCATTTTCTTTAGAATCAAAGTTTATTCGTCAAATGAGACAAACATGGATACTTGTAATAATTTCTATTCTTTTTGGGATTGGCCATCTTAAACATGTTTTCCTCATTAGGATACATGATATAGATGCTTTGCTTTCCCAAGAAAAGTTTTTCTTTCAACTATTTTTCTTAGAATGAAAGTTAGTCCATCGAATGAGACACATATGGATTCTTATACTAATCTTTATTCTTTTCATGATTAGGCAGTATAAGCTTGTTCTCTTCATTGGAATACATGACATTGATACTTTTGTTTTACAAGAAAAGCTTTTCTTTCCACTATTTTCTTGGAATCAAAGCTTATCTATCAAATGAGACAAACATGGGTACTTATAATAATTTCCATTCTTTTTGTGATGGGCCACCCATAAACATGTTTTCCTCATTTGGATGCATAATATTGATGCTTTTGTTTCCTAGGAAAAGCTTTTCTTTCCATCAATTTCCTTCAAATAAAAGTTTATCCTTCAAATGAGACAAATATTGATTCTTATAATAGTTTACATAGCTTTCATGATTGGGCACCACGAACACATTATCCTCATTAGGATACATGATATTAATGCTTTGATTTTTCGAGAAACATTTTTTTCCACCATTTTCCTTTGAATCAAAGTTCATCTGTCAAATACGATAAACATCGATTCTCATAATAATCTTCATTCTTTTTGTGATTTGGCACCATGAACACATTCTCCTCATTGGAATATACGATCTTGATGCTTTGGTTTCATAAGAAGAGCTTTTCCTTACACCATTCTCCCTAGAATCAATGGTTATCTGTTAAATGAGGTAAATATGGATGCTCATAATAATTTCCATTTTTTTTTGTAATTGGCCATAATAGGCACGTTCTTCTTAATTGGATACACAGTATTGAGGCTTTGGTTTCACAATAAAAGCTTTTCTTTCACCATTTTCTTTGAATCAAAGCTTGTCCAACAAATGAGGCAATCATGGATACCTTTCTTTATCTGATTGGTCATCGTAAACATGTTCTCCTTATTAGGATGCACTATATTGTTGCTTTTGTTTCCCAAGAAAACCTTTTCTTTCATTCATTTTCTTATAATCAAAGTTTGTCCATCAAATGAGACAAACTAGTATTCCCATAACAATCTGCATCGTTTTCATGATTGGGCACCATGAACACATTCTCCTCATTGGGGTACACAACGTTAATGCTTTTGCTCAAAAAGCTTTTCTCTCCATCATTTTCTTGGAATCAATGCTTGTCCATCAAATGAGACAAACATGGATTCTCATAACAATATCCATTCTTTCTATGATTAGGCATGATGAACACATTTTGCCCATTGGGATACACGATAATAATGCTTTGGTTTTGCCAAGAAAAACTTTTTTTTCCATCATTTTCATTAGAATCAAAGTTCTTTTATCAAATAAGACAAACATGGATACTCAAAAAAAAATTTTATTCTTTTTGTGATTAGCCATCGTAAACACACTCTCTTCATTAGGATATACAATATTGATGCTTTGTTTTCCTATGAAAAGATTTTCTTTCCATAATTTTCCTTAGACTTAATGTTTGTATCTATCAAATGATACAAACATTGATTGGCCACCATAAAAACGTTCTCCTTATTGGGATAAACGATACTGACTTTTTAATTTCCTTAGAAAAGCTTTTCTTTCTACCATTTTCCTTAGAATCAAAGTTAGTTCATCAAATGAGACAAACTTGGATCTCATAATAAACTCTTTTAATTTTGAGATTAAGTGCCATGAACACATCTTACTCACTAGGACACACAATATTGATTCTTTGGTTTTAAAAGAAAGGTTTTTATTTCCACCATTTTCTGTAGATCAAAGTTTATTTGTCAAATGAGACAAACATGGATACTTATTATAGTCTTTTTTCTTTTTTGTGATTGGGCACCAGGAATACATTCTCCTCATTATGATGCATGATATTGATTTTGTTTTGCAAGAAAAGCTTTTCTTTCCACTATTTTTTTAGAATCAAAGTTCATTTATCAAATGAGACAAACTTGGATACTCATAATAATTTCCATTTTTTTATGATTGGCCATCATAAACACGTTCTCCTCATTAGGATACACGATATTGATGCTTTGGTTTCACAAGAAAAGCCTTTCTTTTTGCCATTTTCTTTAGAAAGTTTGCTCGTCAAATGAGAACATGGATACTCCAAGTAATCTACTTTCTTTTTGTGATTGGGCACCAAGAACACATTCTCCTCATTGGGATACATGATATTGATACTTTGGTTTGGCAAGGAAATCTTTTTTTCCACCATTTTCTTAGAATCAAAGTCCGCTTGTCAAATGAGACAAACATGGATACTTATAACAATTTCCATTCTTTTTGTGATTAGCCATCATAAACATATCTTCTCATTGGGATACATGATATTAATGCTTTGGTTTCTTAAGAAAAGCTTTTCTTTCCACCATTTTTTTTTGAATCAAAGTTCGTTTGTCAAATGAGATAGACATGGGTACTTGTAATAATCTCTATTCTTTTTGTGACTGGCCATAATAAACACGCTTTCTTTATTAAGATACAAGATATTGATGCTTTGGTTTCCCAAGAAAAGCTTTTCTTTCCACCATTTTCCTTAGAATCACCAGTTCATCCATTAAATGAGACAAACATAGACACATATATTAACTTTAATTCTTTAAATGATTGGCCACCGTAAGCACATCTACTTTTGGGATATATGATATTGAAGCTTTGGTTTCCCAAGTAAAGCTTTTCTTTTTGCCATTTTTAATAGAATCTAAGTTTATTTCTTAAATAAGATATACATGGGTACTTGAAATAATTTCCATTCTTTTTGTGATTGGCCACCATAGGCATGTTCTACTCATTAGGATGCACAATATTGATGCTTTGGTTTTACAAGAAAAGCTCTTCTTTCTATTGTTTCCTTAGAATCAAAGCTCATCTGTCAAATGAGACAAACATCAATACTCATAACAATCACTTTTTTTGTGATTGGACACAATGAGCACATTCTTCTCATTAGGATAAGAATATTGATGCTTTGGATTCGCAAGAAAAACCTTTTTTTCCACTATTTTCCTTAGAATCAAAGTTCATCTGTCAAATAAGACAAAACATAAGTTCTTATAATAATCTTCATTTTTTTACTATTAGACTCCATGAACATATTCTCCTTTTTGGGATGCACGATATTCATGCTTTGGTTTTACAAGAAAAGCTTTTCTTTCCACTATTTTCCTTGGAATCAAAGTTCATCCATCAAATGAGACAAACTTGGACACTCATAATAATCTTTTTTCTGTGATTAGGCACCATGAATACGTTCTCCTGATTAGGATACCCAATATTGATGATTTGATTTCACAAGAAAAGCTTTTTTTCCACCGTTTTTCTTAGAATCAATGTTAATCTATCAAAATGAGATAATGTGGATACTTATAATAATTTCCATTCTTTTTATGTTTGATCACTGCAAACACGTTCTCCTTATTGGGATGCATGATATTGATGCTTTGTTTTTCCTAAGAAAAGCTTTTCTTTCCTCTATTTTACTTAGAATTAAAGTTCGTCCATCAAATAAGACAAACATGGATGCATATAATAATGTCCATTCTTTTCATGATTGGCCACCATAAACATGTTCTCTTCATTAGGATACAAGATATTGATGCTTTGGCTTTCCATAAAATGCTTTTTCTCCATCATTTTCCTTAAAATTAAAATTTTTTTGTTAAATGAAACAAACATGGATACTCATAATAATCTTTATTCTTTTTGTGATTGGCCACCACAAATGAATTCTCCTTATTGGGATATACAATATTGATGATTTGGTTTTTCAAGAAAAGCTTTTTTTTCTAGCATATTTCTTAGAATCAAAGTTCATTTACCAAATAAAACAAACGTTGATACTCATAATAATTTGAATTCTTTTTTGGTTAGCCACGATAAACATTTTTTCCTCATTGGGATATACAATACTGATGCTTATTTCCAAGGAAAAGCATTTCTTTCCACCATTTTTTTTTAGAATCAAAGTTTGTCTGTCAAATAAGACAAACATAGATACTTGTAGTAATCTCTATTCTTTTTTGTGTTTGGCCATTATAAACATATTTTTCTTATTAGGTTACACTACATTGATGTTTTGGTTTCCCATGAAAAGCTTTTCTTTCCACCATTTTTCTTAGAATCAATATTTAACCATCAAATGAGAGAAGCATGCATACTCGTAATAATCTTCTTGCTTTTTTTTTTTTTGCAAGAACAGAGTCTTTTCATTGGGATACATGATATCGATGCATTTCTTTCCACCATTTTCTTTTGAATCAAAGTTCATCCTTAAATGTAAAGAACATGGATTTCAATATCACCATTCTCTATGTGATTGGACTATAAAAACACTTTCTCCTCATTGAGATACATGATATTAATGATTTGGTTTCTCAAGAAAAGCTTTTTTTCCACCATTTTCCTTTAGTTTAAAGTTTATCTCATAAATGAGATGAAAAAGGATTCTTAAAATAATCTTCATTGCTTATGTGATTGGGCTGCAAGAACACTTTCTCCTTATAAGGATACACGATATTGATGCTTTGGTTTTGAAAGAATAGCCTTTCTCTCCACCATTTTCCTAAAGTTCATCTGTCAAGTGAGACAAACATGGATACTCCAAGTAATCTACTTTCTTTTTGTGATTGGGAACCAAAAACACATTTTCCTCATTGGGATACATGATATTGGTGCTTACGTTTGGTAAGAAAAGCTTTTTTCCTATCATTTTCTTAGAATCAAAGTTTATCTGTCAACTAAGACAAACATGGATTCTTATAACAATTTTCATTTTTTTTACGATTAGCCATCATAAACGCATTCTTCTTATTGGGATACACAATATTGATGCTTTGGTTTCCCAAGAAAAGCTTTTCTTTCCACCATTTTCCTTAGAATCAAAGTTCACCTGTTAAATAAGGCAAACATGGATACCGTTATTAATTTCTATTCTTTACGTGATTAGCCACCGTAAGCACATTCTACTAATTAGGATACACGATATTAAAGCTTTGGTTTCCCAAGTAAATTCACTATTTTCCTTAGAATCAAAGTTCATTTGTTAAACAAGATATACATGGATACTTGTTATTATTTCCATTCTTTTTGTGATTGGCCACCATAGGCACATTGTGCTTATTAGAATACACAACATTGATGCTTTGGTTTTGCAAGAAAAACTTTTCTTTCCACTATTTCCTTGGAATCAATGTTTGTTAAATGAGGCAAACATCAATAATCATAATAATCTCTTTTTTTTTTTTTGTGATTGGACACAATGAACACATTTTCCTTATTAGGATACATGATATTGATGCTTTAGGTTTGCAAGAAAAGCCTTTCTTTCCACCATTTTCCTTAGAATCAAAGTTCATCTGTTAAATAGGACAAAACATAAATTCTTACAATAATCTTCATTCTTTTTGTGATTAGGCTCTATGAACACATTTCTACTTTCTGGGATACACGATATTGATGCTTTTATTTTATAAGAAAAGCTTTTCTTCCTACTATTTTGCTTAGAATCAAAGTTCATTTATCAAATGAGACAGACATCGACACTCTTAATAATCTTCTTTTTTCTATGATTAGGCACCATGAATACATTTTCCTTATTAGGATACATGATATTGATGATCTGGTTTCATAAGAAAAGTTTTTTTTCTACCATTTTCCTTAGAATCAATGTTTATCCATTAAATGAGACAAACATGAATACTCATCATAATTTCCATTCTTTTTGTGATCGATCACTGTAAACATGTTCTCCTTATTGGGATGCATGATATTAATTTTTTACTTTCCTAAAAAAAGCTTTTTTCCCCCATTTGTCTTAGATTTAAAGTTCATCCCTCAAATAAGACAAACATGGATGCTCACAATAATGTCGATTCTTTTGTTACTGGCCACCATAAACATGTTCTCTATTGGGATACACAATATTGATGCTTTAGCTTCCATTAAAATTCTTTTTTTTCCATCATTTTCCAAAGAATCAAAGTTTGTTTGTTAAATGAGGCAAACATAGATACTCATAATAATCTCTATTCTTTTTGTGATTGGCTACCATAAACACATTGTCCTTATTGGGATATACAATATTGATAATTTGGTTTCTCAAGAAAAGCTTTTCTTTTAACCTTTTTTTTTAGAATCAAAGTTTATCCATCAAATGAGAAAAATGTGGATACTCATAATAATTTAATTCTTTTTTTGATCGACCACCATAAACATTTTCTCCGAATTAGGATACACGATATTAATGCTTTTTTCTAAGAAAAAGCTTTTCTTTCCACCATTTTTCTTAGAATCAAATTTTGTCTGTTAAATGAGATAAACATAGATAATTGTAATAATCTCTATTCTTTTTTGTGGTTGGCCATCATAACCATATTTTCCTTATTAGGGTACACTATATTGATATTTTGGTTTCCCATGAAAAGCTTTTCTTTCCACTATTTTCCTTAGAATCAAAGTTTGTCCATTAAATGAGAGAAACATGCATACTGGTATTGATCTTTTTTCTTTTTGTTGCAAGAACATAATCTTCTCATTGGGATACACGATAAACATGCTTTTTTTTCCACTATTTTCTTTTGAATTAAAACTTTTCCCTCAAATGAGATGAACATGGATTTTGACAAGAATCGCCATTCTCTATGTGATTGGACTGCAAAAACACTTTTTCCTCATTAAGATACATGATATTAATCATTTGGTTTTGTAAGAAAGCTTTTCTTTCCACCATTTTCCTCAAATTTTGAGTTCATCCTGCAAAGAAGATGAATGAGGATTCTCATAATAATCTCCATTACTTTCATGATTGGGCTGCAAGAACACTTTCTCCTTATTGGGATACACAATATTCACGCTTTGATTTTGTCAGAAAAGTTTTTCTTTCCACCATTTTCCTAAGAAACAAAGTTCATCCCTCAAATGAGACAAGCATGGATTCTGGTAATAATCCCATTCTCTTTGTGATTGGGCTATAAAAACACATTTTCTTCATTGGGATACATGATATTGATGCTTTAGTTTCGTAAAAAATGTTTTTCTTTACACAATTTTTCTTTGAATCAAAATCCATCCTTCTAATAAGATGAGCATAGATTCTAGCAATAATCGTCATTCTCTACGTGATTGGGATACAAAAACACATTCTTAATGGGATACATAATATTGATGCTTTTATTTCACAAAGAAAAGCTTCTTTCGACCATTTTCATTAGAATCAAAGTTTGTTTCTCAAAAGTGATAAACATGGATTGTCATAATAATCTCCAATCTTTTTTTTTTGGGCTGCAAGAAGATAGTCTTCTCATTAGGGTACACAATATTGATGCTTTGGTTTTGCAAGAAAAACTTTTCGCTCCAGCATTTTCTTTGGAACCAAAGTTCATCCCTCAAATGAGACAAATATGGATTTCTATATTAATTGCCTTTCTGTATGCGAGTGGATTACAAAAACACTTTCTTCTTATTAGGATACATAGTATGATGTATTGGTATTACAATAAAAGCATTTCTTTCCAGTATTTTCCTTTGAATTAAAGTTCATCCTTTAAATGAGGCAAACATGAATTCTAGAAATAATTGCCACTCTATGTGATTGAGCTATAGAAACACATTCTCCATATTAAGACATATGATATTGATGCTTTGGCTTCACATGAAAACTTTTCTTTACACCATTTTCCTCAGACTCAAAGTTTGTCTGGCAAATAAAACGAACAAGGATTCTCATAATAATTTTCGTTGTTCTTGTGATTAGGTGCAAGAACACGTTCCTCTTAATTGATACATGATATTGATGCTTTGGTTTCATAGGAAAAGCTTTTCTTTGCACCATTTTTTCTAGAATCAAAGTTCATCCCTCAAATACATGACATCATCAAACTCTAGAGAAATATGAGAGATAAAAATTTAATTTGAATGAAAATAAATTATAGGTACTAAATTATAATAAATTAAAAATTACGTATTCAAATAACAAAATTCCATATAACAAATTTAATTAAAACTTTAATCAAATTATGGTTTTTGAGCATATTTAAAAAACAAAAATAGGCTCATTAGGCCTTTTAAAAAATTAATGGGCTTATTGGGCCTATTCAAAAAATTTACGAGTTTTAAGGCCCATGAAATAGAAAAAAATAAATTTGGCCAATTAAAAATAAAATTAATAAAATTTTCATTTAAAAATTAAAAAAATGAATTTTCTAAAAAATTTATGTGCAAGAAAAAAGCAATTAAAAATTTCAAACTCATAAAATTTTACAAGCAAAAACCTTTTTAGAAGAAACTTGTCATCTAAAAAAATGCAAAATGCATAAAATAAATTAAATTTTTAAGAACTGATTTATTATGAATTTAATGAAATCCCCTTGAAAAAATTTACGAAATAGAAAACTCTGTATCTTAAAAAAAAAAGAAAATTCCAAAATTATGTTTAATTCTATAAAAATGAATGTTATCCAACACATTAATCAAAATATTAATTTATAAAAATGATAAAGATGAAAATTTGAAATCTGATAATTTTTACTAGCAAAATTTCACGAGTATAATACTCGCGGTACTATGAAAAATTCAAATTTAAGTCTTAAAATTGACAACTTGATACCTCGAGGTAAAAAATGCTAATACAAAATTTTCATTTAATAATTTTTATTTTTTGAAATGAGTATTGGCATAAAGACTGCATCGGTATCGGTAAAGATATGCAATGGTCAACTTCCTAAATTTTATGAAAAATTCTCAAAAACTTCTAAAAGTGGAAATTTGACCGTGATAGCATCCACAAAAAAAATTTTGCCAAATTTCACAAGCATAAAACTAAAAAACTAATTTTCACCTTGAAATTTATCTTTTTATCCAAGATTTATAATGTACGACCCTTGAAATAGTGCTAATTTTGTCACTTGTAACTATAGCTATTTGAACACAGCTAAATAGGTCTTAAAAATGTTCATTTCACCTAAAAGAAATCTACCCTTATTAGGCAGCTGCTAAATTCTTGATCTTGGATTTTTAAGATTATCAGGGAAAAGGGGCCTAAACAAAATTAGGTGTCTACACAAAGCTGTCGCAATGTGGCCTGAATATGAATCCTGAACCGAACTTAAAATCCTCGTTCCTATATTTATTAATATATCATAATTTTATATTCTCTTCGTTTTATGGCCCATATCATTATTAAAATTTTCCTATCTTTGGGGACTAGGTGAGATGAATTGCCTACTTGGCTTAGTCCTAAATAGTCATTACCAAATGACTATTTATTTAGAGTTGCCACTAACCTATTTGGGCTAGGTGAGATTGGTCATCTATCGAAGTTCGTATTTTAATGGTTACAAAACCTTAGAATACCAACTTTAAGGTTCACGATCACACCAGAGATCATACAAAAAGGTTCGAGAGTTGGTTACAATCATAAGTAAGGATTAACCCTCTTGTGATGCCCGAAAATCGCTACCTTGTTAATTACATGTTAACTTGAATTTTGATTTTTATCTAATTTTAACATATGGCAATTAATTATAATTTACAAAATAATATTTTACAAAAGCAATTTATTATTTTGTTTTCAAAAAATTAAGTTTTTGAAATTTTTAAAAATCGGTCACTTACGTACCATCGAAGGACTAATGGAACATAAAAGTCTTATCATTCTTAGAAGAACACAAAAGGTTTTAGAAATCAAAATATCTTTTACACGCCATTAGATGTTAGAGGAATAGAAAGGTTTTATTTTTTTCAAATTTATATAAACCTGATTTTCGCTTTGAAAAAGATATCTCGTTATTAGAATAATCCTTAAAACCCTTCTCGTATTCTAAGGGATATTCCATGTATTACTTTAACTTGGAGATATTGCCTTAATTTTTTAAAAATTTTAATTTATGTATATAGACATTACCCTATGACTCAATGTAGATGAACAGTATTAAACTCGACTTTAAGGATCCGCTTTTGGTTGAAGTGACTAACATGTCCCCCAAAGTGCACTTTCATAATGAAAGTATCTCAGTGACTTTAAAAAACTCGATTTTATGATAAATTAGTAAAATGCCCTTAAGGTATTTGTGGACGCCGCTATGCTAATTTAACCTAGGCTAGGCCATGGGGTGGGTAGCACATGAGGTAAGTGATAGCAAGGATTCCATCCAGCCC
>JBBYHM010000023.1:560491-611557 GCA_038381775.1 Adansonia rubrostipa | reverse complement strand
GTACTTAGAGATCATCGCAAATGGGTTCATAATAGATAAATACCAAATAAGGGTGGTTTTGGGTATGATATAAAGCATAATAAAGGTAAATAAGTAATCCAAAGAGGATTCATCACCCCAAGTGAATTATGGGACATATGTTACGTGTACCTAACTTGTGTTAACTCAAAGACCTTCGTTAAGGCAATCCAATTATAGAGTTATCACATAAGGTTGCATACTAATATGGCATAGGTCAAAAGTGGACACTGCATGAACCATTACCCTATGCTAGGATATATGTTGAAAGGGTTGAATTACATTGAGATGCTATAGACTATAGGGCTTGTCAAAACCAATTTGGCTCTTCTTGTATATCGGGTTAACATGATGCATTAGTAGATGCCAATCTTGGTCTATAAATATAAATTATTCTTAATCCAATAAATTTATATTTATCTCCGTTAAGATAAATGCCTAATAGTCTTCATACATAAATGTGACTTTATAAAATTAAAATAAGATAGGGATTAAATTATCGAAATAGTAAAAGTTACTTGGGAGTTTTTTAAATTATTCAAAAACAAGGGGAGAAAGTGAAAATATGCAAAATCGTAACCCTCGGTATTTAAAGCCTACCTTGTGTCATCCCTAAAAGATGAAAAGCCCTAAAGGCACCTTTTCTTCTTCCTAAAGAGAATTTATGCCACCTTGTTTCTCTAGTGCCTTTTTCTTCTAATTTTGATAGCCAATTATTTCTTAATAGATTTTTTTTCTTTTTGGCACATATAGAGTTTGCTTGGAAAGGTGTCTAAAACCTAGTCTGCTAACATGAATTTTGGCATAAAGAAGTCTCTCTCTTATGAAGGATTTTTGAGTTACCTATATGGATCACCATTGGAGGCTGAACATATGGACAGCATTAGTCTATAACAACTAGGCTTGATATACAAGATTAAAGCAAAGTCTATTTTAATCTGAGGAGGTGGACATCTTCAGATTAAGGTATGAAATCAATTTTTTTCCTTCTTATTTAATAAAGATTGGTCAAGAAGATTTTAAGATAATCTGTTGATGTTGTTCAGTATGTTTCGCTGTGTTATCTTTGATTTTTAGGTTATATTAAAATTTTTGTTGTAAAATGATCTCTTTAAATCCAAACAGCATGCCTAGGATAAAATCCATTAAGGAGTCTTTACCTTTCGAAGGATTTTTGAGTCACTTGTGTGGATCACTATTGGAGGCTGGATGTTTGGACAACTTTGGTTTTCGACAACAAGGCTCAATGTATAAGAACGAAGCAGAGACATTTTGATATCCGTTATAATGGCTTTGTATGGATTGAGGTATGATTTTTCAGATTCCATTTTTCTTTTTACTTGATTAGATCGATCAAAGGCTTAAAAAACTATCCATTGAAGCTATTTAGTAAGCTTTGTTGTGTTACTTAGAGTTTTTAGTTTTATGAAAATTTTTAATGTTAAATTGACTTAACAAATCTGAACAGTAAGCATTAAATGCCTAGGATTAGATCTTTCATGTAATACTTATTTAAACACTAACTTCTAAGTATCAGATACCAAGAGAAATGAATTTAACTTAGTGTAAATCTAATATTAGAACTTCTATAAGTTTTTTAATTTTGATCATATTAAAATTTTCCTTGCAATATTTACTCTAATAATCTAGCTCTTCACTATGTTGGCATGTTCATTTATCATTTCCTTTGTCTTTCTTCAAAAGAAAAATGTAAATTGATAATGCATGGATTATGATCCATCTAAAGTGCTTAAGTCTTGAAATACATTCTATCATTTAAGGCCTAATTAGGCTACTTTCTGGCATCTTGCTTAGGACCAATTCTTAGGGATACTGAAACTCTCATTTGGATTATCCTTGTAAAACAATTCTTTGAGGTTTCAAATGATTTCATGAGCTTAAATAGCCACTTGCTCCTTTCAGAGTTCAGGCCTTATACTAGCCATCATCATTATGTTGCTTGATCAAGGTCATCAATATGAACTAGACAGATTGCCCCTGATTCAGTGGGCTATTCTTGGATATGCCAGCCAATGTGGACTTAGTCAATGGATTCTAGCCCATTAAGCTTATTAGCATCACGTATGCTACTTAACAATAGTCTATTAAACATGTTGCATTTGTGTCCATATGAACCCAAACATTTTGTAGTTAATAATTTGCAATTTCAATCATTAAGTAAAGTTTTACAACCTTAATGATTGTCTAATTATTTTGTCAAGATTATAACCCTCATTTATAATCCATGAAGTTCAATGTTTGAATCTTCTTAATGAGCTAGACACCCTTTTCACCTTTACACAACTTTGAGTAACTCAACAAATCATGTAAAAGCTAATTGGGTAGGTAACTTGGTTTACAAATGCATCACTATGCAACTTCTAGATCAGTTAGGTGCTAATTCTTTACCTAAATGCACCATATGCACTTACCTTAACCATCGCCTCTACAATCATATGGTTATGGGTGACACATTCAAACCATACAATAATATTTGAGTAAAACTAGTTATTCAAAACTCAAGGAGTTCAATGGAAGAGAACTTGAGCAACTCAACCAATCCCTATAGTTAAAACTCGAGTATCTTGTTATAAACAATGGAAGGCATATGATCATGCTTAAGCATGGACTAAATATTTTATGAGAGATTTTTAATCATTTAACTTAGGTCTCATTGCTTTGTTTCATTAGCATGCTTAGCATTATTCTATCATATATCACATATACAAATTCCAAAATAAATCTAACACATGCAATCTACTAGGATGATTATGAACTTTGTCTATCTAGTTTCCTTGAGCCATTTGGAAACTAGTTGGTCAAATTTCTAGGGATATCCTACAAGGTCTTCAATGTCTTGAGGATGACTTCCTTGGTCCTTTCTTCCTAATGCCATCTTCTTTACATCTTGGATTTACATAAATTTTAATCTTAACCAAAATCTAAATCTATAAGTTCTATGTAACTGTTACATCTCACTGTAAGAAACCTCAAGTTATGTTTAAAAGGAGTTAGGTGAGACGAAAATTTCTAACCCAGAGTTAAAAGAAAGGTAGGGTTCACAAGTTTTATTTATAAATAAATACCAAAAGAAAATTTTAACTATACACAACCTACGCATACTAAGGTCTAGTCCATAATCATCTTTATGCTAACGTAATCATATTATAAGCATGAATTAATATAAGCATAGCCAATCTCACTTGGTGATCTTGTGTGTCATTTGCATAAAGCGTATCAAACAATTTAAGATGATTTATCAAATTATTTTGTAATCTCGATTCTTTAATTATAACATTTTTAATTAAATTCTTAACATTTAGGAAGCATGTCTTAAATTGCTCTAGCTTTTGGATAACTTTGCCCTAATTTGAACAAACCATTATGCATCTTATATTTCCAAAACGATTGAAGAATATTATTTTCCAAAAACCATTTAGGAAACCTTTTTTTTCCAAAAACAACATTTTAAGACATTAAATTGGACACTACCTAACTTCTGGTTGTTCATCTCAATTAGGACAGTATCTAACTTTTAAATAACTTTGCCTTAAGTTGGACAAACCATTATGCATCTTGTATTTCCCAAACCATTTAAGAAAATTGTTTTCCAAAAACAATTTAGGAAATTTTTTTTTCCAAAAACAACATTTTAAGACAATAAATTGGACATTACTTAACTTCTAGGTTATGTCTTAATTAGGACATTATCTAACTTTTCAATAATGTTGTCTTAATTTAGACAAACTATTTCACATGTAATATTTCCTAAATTAAATTTTTCAAAAATCTTAGAAATTGATCCATATTTAATTTAATTAAGAAAACAATTTTTTTACATAATTAACATTTATTCTAATCATATTAGAACAAACCTTAATCGAACTAGGATTAATCATTTAAACTAAATATATTTTTTAATTAAACAATTTAATTGAATTTTAATTCCATGTTTACTTCATTATCCAGTCCATGTCTTAAATGTATTTAAGACATTATTACAATTAGGTAGTTAGGAGTTAGCTGATAACTAAGAGTTTTAATGGAATTGAACCTCTCAAGGAGGTGCCTGATTGCTTCAACTTTGCTAACTTTTAACAAAAATAATTCTTTTATTTTGGATTATCTTGATGTGATCATATCAAACCTCAAATGCCAAGAATCCACATTGGATTAAACTCTCTGAACAACAAAGAGAAAGAAGCATAAAAAAGAAGTGTTTGTCTTGCTAAAACTCTATTCCATCCATGACTTCTCAAACCATCATAGTTAAAATCAACTAGTGGCGTCTTCCTCCCACTAGACTTCTAAAAAATTATAGAAAATTACAGCAACTAATTGCTTCCGTGGATGCCACAACAGGGTTCTTATGAGGAAGAGAAAGTGTCACACAAATCAAGTACAATTAATGCACCCAATATGGCTTGAAATTAAAACATTTTTAACTCTGATTTTAACCTAATTTTTCCAGCGAACTTCTCATGACACTTTCAAGTGGAAAAACATGGAAAAAATCACATTAATGACTGCTGAAAATTGCAAAACCATAAAAACATAGAAATAGAGTCATCCTAGTAGTTGTCAAAAAAAATGTTGATAGATGACTCAAATATCAATTCAATTAAAAAATATTTTAATCTAATTAATATTGATAATAAACATGTATTAACATGATGGAAAATTAAAAAAAAAATCTTCTTTAATTTTAATTCAAGAAATGGATCAAAACAACATTGAAATCACCTAGAAAGCTCAAGACATGTTGGGACTTTAATTAAATTTAATTAAAACAATATTAATTAATTATTTAAACACTTTTAAACAAGATTAAAGTAAAAAATGACATGCTTTCTAGATTTAAAAAAAATACAAAAAAATAATTTTTTAAGAATTTTACCAAAACTGAAAAACTAAAAAATTACCAAATCAATCAAATTGATTACAACGAAAAACTAGCACACTAAATCATACATAATCTACAAACCTTAGGCTCTGATACCACTAAAAGGAAACTCTGACTCATGCATATTGATAAATGCATAAAAAATTATTGGTATATGCCTTGGAGCCAATCGGATTGGATAAGGTGTATAATAGTTAATAATGCAAACCATTCACTTATGTTAGTGATTCAAGGTTTTCCTTCATGTTAGTGGCATGATTGACAATCAAACAAACACTGATTAGATGAAGCCCATGAAAACAAAATGGTTTGCAGAGTTAATAATGAGTTACGACTATAGATCCTTATACATCAAAGTTGTGTTTCTAGAAACGTTCCTAGCCATCGTATTGCCAAAATAGGGCATTGACAATGTACAAAGACTAGCATAGGCTAAGCCTTCATGCATTTGATGCATGTAACTCTTTGATCTTATAGACGTTAAAGTATAAAGATACTTGAGGATATTATATGGGTGCTTGTTTTATGAAATAAATTTACTAAACATGAAAACTCCATTTGGTATAAGTCATTCAAGTGTCTATGGAATATGTTCTCATGTGCCAACCATGTATATTGGTCCTCAGACTTATGATACCATGTCATCTTGCATGGTGAATGTCAAGCTTTAATTTCATCACAAAAAGGTCCACAATAGATGGATGCTTATAATAGGTTGGTTTGCATATGGCATGAACCATACGAAGGTGAATGAGTGATCTAGAGAGGATTCACTGCCCCAATTGATATCGGAGACATATCTCATTTGTTCTTAGTTTTGGTTAACTTGATAAAGTCATTGGCCAATGCATGATGAATTTAGGAGAAATTATTTCTCTAGATTCATGAGGTTAATCAAAAAATATAGAAATTAAAATGGATTGATATGTGAGTAGACACCATACTATGCTCATGGTCTTTCCTGGGTATTTGGTAAAAAGACCGAAGTACACTAAGAGGCTAGTTACTAAAGGTTTTTTGAAAAGTATTAACTCTCCTACATATTCGATGGTCATGATGCCCTGCTAAAAGCCAATCTTGGTCTACAAATATAAATACACTTAATTGGGTAATTATATTTATTGCCGTTAGGATGAAAAGCCAATGGGTCACACATAATAAGATGATCTATTAGATTAAATGGGGATTTAATTAAATATGACTTAATTAAATAAAAAGTATAATAATGATAACTTAATTAAATTTGTTTAATTAAGTATTATTAAGACATTAATTAGATTTATGAAATCTAATTAAGGATGTCTTAATATGGCAATAAAGATAAGAATGTATTATGAAGATAATTCTATTGTAGATATGGTTTAGGGATATTATTAAATAATATCAAATAATTGTACTTAAAAAATTAAATAATTATTTAAAAGTTATATAATTATTTAATATTATTTACATGAAGTAAAATTATTTTAGTTGTGTTAGAAAATTTAATTATGAATTTAATTATCTAACATGTAAATTTAGGGGTCAAGCTAAAAGCCTTAATTATCAAGTTAAGAGAGTTTAGTTGTGAATTGCTCCAAGTTGGGCTTGCTAATGAGCTAGGCACATGGAATGGCTATCCTTAGTATGTTATTGGGCTAAAATATTAGTAAGTTAATATATTAAGGCCCTAGTCTTGGAGAAGCTAATTAAAATAGTTTTAATTAGGCTTCAAAAAGCACTCTAAAATTGGGCCATCTTTTGGGTATGTTAGTACTAGGCTTAATTGACCTAATAGTCAAGCCTAACCTAGCCTAGGGTGTATTTAGTTACATTATTAAAGCTTTTTTGGCTAATAAGAAGCATTAGGAAAATCCTAGGCACAACCTTTAGACTTCTCGAAAGGGTTTGGCATAACACGTGCATCACTAAACTTTTTTTATGTATTTATGGTTTTTCTACATGTTCTTGAATCGTTTTGACACAATGAAAATAGAAAATAGTTTTCTAGCATTGAGAGATTACTTTTCACAAAAGTTGTAAAATTGGCCAAATCCTGAAATCTTTACTTTCCTAATCCTCTTTTGTGTTGATTAGAATTCTAAGTGATCTAAAAGTGTTTTTGATCACTATAATGGTAGAAAATTAATTTTCTATCTTAATGGAATTAATTGAAATCAAGAATTATGATTTTTGGATTTGTTTATTGGCATCTGTGCAAAATAGCTACTTCTTACAGAGCTGTTTCTCTTTCTCTTTGGCACAATAGGTATGAGAATCGTTCCTTGTACCCTTGGTTATGGCTTGAGAAGCCTTCTAGCTAGCACTTGAGAACCATCAAACCTTATAAAGGCTCTAATAGGCATCTATATGGATCATCATTAGAGGTAAGACACTTGCGCTACTTTTGGCCTAAAAAAGAAATTGTAATAATTAACCCATGGTACGTTTAGGCAAGGATTGACTCGCTTAAAGTTACAAGTCTCTGAGTAAGTGTGATTTCTTATAGATCTATGTTTTAAAATTATTATCCGATTACATGTACATCTCTTTCTAAATCTTGAAGAAATTAAAGTGTTTTTTCATTTAATTCTACTGCGTATTTTTAATTCTAATTAAATTTTATGCATATATCGATATGCATGAGCTCAATATTTCCTTTTAAAATTTTAATCAAAATTAAACGTATGCAACAATATTAAGAAAAAACACATGGATTTCCTTAGCATCTTGGAAAAGATGTACATGTGATCTGATTACAATTCAACACATAGATCTGATAAAAATCATGCTACCTAGAGACTCAACTCTAAGCATGCCCATCCCTACATGAAAGCACCATGGGTTGATTACTACAATATCTTCTTAAGGCTAAAAGTAGTCCAAGTGTTCTATCTCTAAAGATGATCCACACAGATGTCTCTTGGAGCCTTTTTAAGGTTTAGTGTCCTTCAGTGCTAGTCAGAATACTTTTTAAGCTTCAAACAAAAGTTATATAGCCAACAAGATCAGATCTAAAATGATCCAAGAACAATTCTTACACCTGTTACTTCAAAATGAAGAAGAAAATAGCTCCGTAGAAAAGTAGCTATTTTTCATAGATGCTAGCAAACAAATTAAAAAATACTAATTTTTTATTTTGATTAATTCTTTAGGATGAAAAACTGATTTTCCACCTTCTTTATGATCAGAAACAATTTCAAATCACTCAGAAACTATGTTTGCACTAGGATAACTTTAAGAAAGTTCATGAAACTACGCCAACCCTTTAAAGAAGTAAGGATGTTGGCACTTAGGATTTCTTGGATGCTTCTATCAGCCAAAATGCCTCAATAATGTATTTAAATACATCTTGGCTAGATTAAGCTTAATGAATGGGCCAACTAAGCCCATTACTAACGTACCTAGAAGATAGGGCTAACTTGAAGTATTTCTTAAAGCCCAATTAAAACTATTTTAATTAGCTTGTCCAAGATTGGGCATTAGTAGCTTATTAATATTTTAGCCTAATAGCACACCAGGGATAGCTATTCCATACGCCTAGCCCATTAGCAAGCCAAACTTGGAGTAGTTCAAAGCTAAACTCTTAAGACTTGGTAATTAGGGCTTTTAGCACTACTCCTTTATTTACATGTTAGATAATTTAATTCATAATTAAATTTTCTAACCCACATAAAATAATTTTAATTTATGTAAATATTATTAAATAATTAATACAACTATCTAGCTTTATTTAATAATATCCCTAAAACCCATGTCCACAAATAGACATTACCTTGATAAGAATTCTTATCTTTATTGCCATACTAAGACATCTCTAATTAGATTTTACAAATCTATATGTCTTTAATAATGCTTAATTGAACTAATTCAATTACATCTGCCTTATTATACCTTATATTTTAATGAAGTTATACTTAATTAAATCTCAATTTTAATCCAATAGATGATCTTATTATGTGTGACGCATTATGCTTCCATTATAATTACAATAAATATAACTACCCAATTAAGTGTATTATGTTTATAAACCAAGATTGGCCTCTAGCAAGGCATCATAGCCACATGGTATGCAAGAAGAGTCAATATGACCTTTTAAGAAACATTTTGGTAGCTATCCTCTTAATGCACTTTGGTTCTTTCATTAAATATCCCAAAAAGACCATCGGCATGGTGCAGTTTCTACTTATGTATTTATCCATATTAGTTCTTATAGCTTATGGTTAACTTCATTAATTTAGGGAAATAATTTCTTCTAAATTCATCATGCATTGGTTAATGACTTTATCAAGTTAACCATAGCCGAGAACAAATAAGATATGTCTTGGATGTCACTTGGAGTGATGAATCTTCTCTGGATCACTTATCCATCTTCATATGGTTCATGCCATACCCAAAACCACCCTACCATAAGCATCCAACTATTATGGACCCACTCGTGATAGAATTAAAGCATGACACTTCCCATACAAGATGACCTAGTATCTTAAGTCTAAGGAGTAATGTACATAATTGGCACATAAAAATATATTCCATAGACACGTGAATGACTTATACCAAATGGAGTTCTCATATGAGCCATGTTTACTGAGCTTGTTTCCATAAAGCAAGCACCTATATGCTATCCCTAAGTATCTCTATACATCAACTTCCATAAAATCAAAAAGTTACAAGCATCAAATGCATGAAGGCTTATCATATGCTAGCCTTTGTGCATTGCCAATGCTGTATCCTAATAACATGATGACTAGGAACATTTTTAAAAGCACGACTTTGATGCATAAGGATTTGATCATCATAACTCATTACTAATTTTGCAAGGCCATTGTGTTTCATGGGTTTCATCTAATTAGTATTTGCATAAGTGTTAGTCATGCCACTAACATGAAGGAAAACCATGAATCACTAATGTATATGATTAGTTTGCATTATTAACTAATATATATTCTCATCTAAACCAATTGGCTCTAGGGCATATATTAATAGTTTTCGCAAGATAGGAACCCATATGCTATCCTCAAGTATCTATATACTTCAACATCATGAGATCAAAGAGTTGTATGCATTAAATGCATAAAGGCTCAGTATATGCTACTCTTTGTGCATTGTCAATGCCTTGTCTTAACAATACGTCACTAGGAACATTTTTTAAATGTGGCTTTAATGTATAAGGATCTTATCATCATAACTTATTACTAACTTTGCAAAGCCATTATGTTTCATGGGCTTTATCCAATTAGTGTTTGTATGAGTGTCAAGCATACCACTAACATGAAAGTAAGCCTTGAATCACTAGCAACAGTGAGGGGTTTGCATTATTAATTTATATATATGCATCATTTAAGTTGATTGGTTCTAGGGTATATATTAATAGTGGGTCATTATGTAATGTTTAAGTGAGTCAAAATTAGGGTGTCTAGTGCCATGTTACAACACATAAGTGAGTGGCATTGATGTGCCTCTCACTTGTTAAGAATAATAATGAATAAAAATGATAAAAGTGAAGACATTAGTGTGACTCCAAAACATATCATCAATGTTAGAAAGCATAGTTTTAGGTTAAGTCACTTAGAGGTTATTCTTGTTTCCTCATATAAGATATTCAGAGAGTCTATTTGGTCTCGTTACTGGACTCTCGAATGTTTAAAATGTGTTAAAAAATTGACATAACGTTTTGTTATCACAAGTTGTGTTAGAGTTGTTATTGTACTCCACCATAGTAGTCTCATAAAAAGAAATATTTTTAAGTAAGTTATAAACCCTAGGAATTTTTTTGTATTTTTTGCAATCTTCATTGACAAGGCTACATGATAGGCTTCTAAAATGTTTGATTTCATGATTGGACAAATATAGAAAAATCTCAAAATGCAAATTGTTTGCATGCATTTATTTTATTGCTAGAGTTGTAAAGTGAGCTATTTTTTATGACGATTACCATTTTGATGTATTTTGCTCATGTTTTTAGATTGAAATAGAGTAAATATGCTTTCCAAGCATATATGGCTCATCTAGTGGGTATTTTAGATGAATTGCGAAGAAAATCCAGAATGCATGCTAGTTGCATCCAATTAAAAAATTCACCTGATAGCTAAAATGATTTTTTATCATTTTTTGAATATTTTTAGATTTAATTGTAATGATTCAGCATTTATAAGAATTTGATTTGGTAATTTTATGTGATGGGAATAATTTAGAATAAACTTGGAGAGCTTTAAAGGTCTAATTTATCCCCTATTTTAATTCTCTCTGGGTTTGGTGTATACTATTTTGAGGCATTCAGATGCTTTAAAATTGATTTTGAAAGTCATGTTTAGTGTGCCAATAGGTTTAGGGTTGTCCTATAGAAGGTTCATGGTGGCTCAAATTAAAGCTTTCAAGTTAAGTTAAGTAAAAGTTGACTTTTAGTCTTATTTTCTAAGTTATAATTCCTTCAATTTTGTCCAAAGGAATTATTTTTATGATTTCTTTAAAAATAGAGTTAAATTGCTGAATATTTTTTTAGCCACATACTTTTGAGCAATTTTTTCTCATAAAATAGCTCTAAATCAGCTATAAATTCAAGCTAGTCCCAGACCAACAATTGATTGCTCTCATGGGTACTCAGTTTTGAAGTTACATATTTTTATTTTTAGTGATATAGTTTAATTTTCATAAATAAAAGGAGGATTATGATTGAATATGTGTGATTGAACTAGAGAAAAATAGATTTGGATATATGTTATTAGTTTGTACTAATTTATGAGGCATCATGAGAGGGATCGAGCCCTTGCTTATGGTGTAACCAACTCTTGAGCCTAACTTATAGATTTTGGTATACGTAAATCGTAAAATCATTCCTTTAGAGTTTCGTAACTCGTTAATGAATGGTTTTAATAGATAACTAATTACAACTAGCTAAAAAAAGATCGATGGTGACTCCTTAGCCCAATTACTCTCATATTTCAATACAAAAGATTTAGACAAACAATTCATCTTATTAGCTAGGGCTCTAGATGATTTAGAGTATTGACTGCTCTAATATGTTGAGGTTCGTATCTCAATATATTATGACAATGATGAGTATAATAATCATTTTATGGCATCTTCATGCATTATTGTTAAGATTTACATGTCATGCATTTTCCATGAATCTATTATGATTATGGCAACATTATCATGCATATTAGTAAATCAATATATGTTCATGTTAATATGGTGTTTGAATGTAAAAATCATGTATGATGCCATGTTAGTATGATTATTGGTGAAAAGTGATGTTTGAATATGCATTTAGAAATGCTAAAAGCTTCAGGGACCATTTTGCAATCTTCCCATAATGATTCCATTCATATTAAGGGCCATTATGTAATTCCCATGCATTTGAATGTCATTTTAGTCATTTTCCATGACTTAGGAACTTTTTTGACATTTCATGCATTTTAATGTCATTTACTCATCTTCCATGACTTGGGAACTTTTATGACATTTCATGCGTCTTAATGTCATTTAGTCTTCCATGACTTAGGGACTTTTATGTAATTTCATGCATTTTAATGTTGTTTAGGTCATTTTCCATGATCTAGGGATTTTGGTGTAATTTCATGTATTTTGAGGTTATTTAGGTCATTTTCCATGATCTAGGGACTTATATGCAAATTTATCTATATTGGGGTCATTTAGGTTATTTTTCATGATCTAGAGAACTTTATACAGTTTCATGTATTTTAGAGATACTTAAATTATTTATCCATTACTTAGGAATTATTATACAAAATTCCATGCATTTAAAACATTTTCTAGGATTTAAGGACCATTCCATAATGCTGATGCATTTTAGGTCTATTTATATTATTTTCCATAATCAAAGGATCATTTTACAATTTCACACAATTACTTTGGAATTATTTTTAGATGCTATGCCATAAATTTAATATATTTATATGTTATTTTATGATATAATTTTTTTAAAAAAAAATTCAAGGTAATATCCCCATGTTAAAATAGTCCATTGGTGTGCTTCAAGTATATAAAGTCACTTCATTGATTATTTTATACTAAGGAATATCTTTTTTAAACAAGTAAATCAAAATTTTTAATTTTCCTAAAAATAAAACTTTCATACCCTTCCAGTTTTCTGGAGGGTTGCAAAAAATATTTTTGATTTTCAAAAATATAAAAATCTAATTTGCTTATCATGATAAAAATAATATTAACTATAAATAATTTTTAAAAAATGGGGAATTATCATTAAATACCAAAAAAATTAAAACCAACCATAATCGAGACTTCGATTAACACGGCATTAATAGGTACCAATAGATAGGCATCATAAAAGGTACCATCTCACTCCTTATGAAACTGACTCCTGAACCTTTTCCACATGAATCTCTAGTTATTAAACGGACTTCAAAGTTCAGTTTCTAGGGTTTAATAACCCACCGAATACGAACTTTAGCAAGTGACCAATCTCACTAAGCCATAAATAAGATTGGTGGCGACTCTAACTTATTTGGTCATTTTGTAATGACCATTTAAGGTTAAGTTGGATGAGTAATTTGTTTGACAATTAAGTCATATCCTAATACGAAAAAATGAAATTCATTCATTTAAGTCTGAGGTGTTAGATTCATATTCGGCACATTATGATAAGTCACTAGGAATGGTGAATCCCTTCTGCATCACTCATTTATCTACTATATGTTTCATGCCATACCTAAAACCACCCTACCTTAGGCATCCATCATTGTAGACCCAACCGTGATGGTCTCTAACTAAAACACTCCCAAAACGAGATTACTTAGATCATAACTTAGATGACTACTTACATGACTAGTACATGAGAACATATTCCTCAAACACTTGAGTAACTAATACCAAATGGAGTTCTTATATGAGATAGTACAGTGAACTTGTTTCCATAAAATAAGTGCCCTCATGCCATCCCAGTAATTCACATACTTCAGGTTATAAGATCAGTTGCTTACTTCATAGGTAAGAAGGCATAACATGTGTTGGTCTTTAAGTATTGCCAATGCCCTGTCTTGATAATACTATGACTAGAAACATTTTGAAGAACTTGACTTTGATGCCTAAGGATTGCATAATTGTAAAATACTTTGTAATTTCTTTACCAAGCCTTTTAAACTCTACTGGCTACATCCAATTAGTATTTTCTTGATTGTCAATCATGCCACTGACATGAAGGGAAACCTTAACTTACTAAGGCTAGTAACTAATATGTAGTTAATTGACTATATATCTCATGTCTCAATCTGATTGGTTTAAAGGCATACAATAACAATTAGAAATCTATATGTATTAAAAGACTTAAGATCTTTCATGTAAGAAATTTAATAAAAAATCTTACATGTAGGAATTCACAATTAAAACCATATGAAAGAATTCAATAATGTGTAAAGAATAAACTATGTTAAATTAAAATTTTTTGTGTGATGAGTTGAATTAAAAATTGTATATTTAGATTGCCCTGTGGAAAATTCCATGAAGAAAATTCTACCAAAAATGGTATATATAAAAAAATTTAATAAAATTCCATATGTGAAAAGAAAAAAAATTCTAATTGAAATCCTATCGTTAGGATAAATTAAAGAAAAGTTTCAGGAGTAAATTCCAATTTAATGAATTCTAAATACAAAATGTCTAATTGAAAATCCTACATTTAAAGTATCTAGTGGAAAATTCCATGCATGAAAATTCCATTAAGAATGATAAAAGACTCAAAGAAAATTTCCCAATGTAAAAAAACTCTAATTAAAACCTATATTTAGAAAAATTAAGGAAAAGTTTTATTGTGAAAATATAAACAATTGCATACAAAAGTCTTATTGAAAACTTTTTATATGAATATCAGCATTGACATTCACCCTTGTAAATTCCTAATTTTTAATAAAATGATACTTTTGCAATTAGAGTATTGGTACTTGTGAATAGGTGTTATTATTGTAGTGCCTTGAAAATGTTGTTCAATTTTCTTCGTGAAGCATCGATACCTATGTCCTCTTTTGAAAATTTTTTGTTGTTGGGGGCAATGAATCGATCCTTGCCTAGAGGGGATCAATACCCATGGTTTAAGATATTTAGTGTTCGAGTTTGAATACTCTTAAGACGTTTGAAAAAAGGCCTAGATAAAAATAGGTGTCTACAATATTTAATAGACTAGGTGATCGGCTAGAGTGATTGTGATTAAATATGATTCTCCATTTGTAGTGCCTCGAAAATGTTGTTATTGTAGTGCCTTGAAAATGTTGTTCAATTTTCTTCATGAAGCATCGATACCAATATTAATACCTATGTCTTCTTTTGAAAATTTTTTGTTATTAGGGGCAATGAATCGATCCTTGCATAAAGGGGATCAATACCCATGGTTTAAGATATTTAGTGTTCGAGTTTGAATACTCTTAAGATGTTTGAAAAAAGGCCTGGATAAAAATAGGTGTCTACAATATTTAATAGACTAGGTGATCGACTAGAGTTATTGTGATTAAATATGATTCTCCATTTGCTGGCCAACTTTTATTTGGAGTTTAAGAAAACGATGAAACTTTATGTTTTAGGATAAGTGAAGCTCGGCCAATAAGAGTTTTGCTAGAGGAAAATTTTTATTTTTCCTAGGTGATTGAGAGGAGATTAAATTCCAATTGTTCTTGAGAAAAATTGTTTTTCCCTTAAAAAAAAAATATTAGGTTTGTTAGAGGAAAATTTTGATTTTTCCTAGGTGATTGAAAAGAGATTAAATTCCAATTGTTCTTGAGAAAAGTTGTTTTTCCCTTGAAAGAAAATATGAGGTGAATTCTTCCAAGCATGATTCCCATGAAAATTGCTACAACTCATCCTTGTTCCTCCTTGATGAGGGCACCAAGAATAGTTCTTGGTAATTTTGGCCATAGTGAAAGGCAAATAAGAACAACCTTTTGATTGAGAGATCAGCCCACTAGCTACAATGCCTTGAATAGGCTCTAGCGATTATTCATGTAAATCACTGTTAGAGGTATGTAGGACGCTAATCCTCCTTATGGCCTTAAAAAGATATTGAAGTAACCAAGCCATAGCTATGTTCATATAGGGAACGACACACTCAGAGTTATGAGCCTTTGAATAGAGTAAGTATGGTTTCTATCATATCTATGTTGTAATTACTAATCTATCACATGTAAGGTCTCTACTTAAGATCTTCAAGTGTTTCTTTTTTTGACTTCTGCTGATTGTGTTCTTAATTTATTTATTTTATATCTATTTCAATATGCATGAACCCGAGTTTCCAAACACTTTGTTAGGGTTGTTGAATATGCGCTCGTGGGCCGAGAAGATCATAAACAAAAATAAAGCTTCCATTAATCTTGTTTTTACTATTAAGGAGATGAAACAAAAGAAAAAGAAGTTCTTCAAGAAATCAAAGAATGCTAGAGCTTCTATCTCTAAGATTTTAAAGCTTGCTGGTGGAATGAAGAAAAACGAAAAGGTTAAAGAAATACGTCATCATAGCGGGTAAACCTGGGCATTGGAAACGCAATTACAAGCGTCTTATGGAGACTATGAAGGAAAATAAACTTAAAAAAATTTCCCTTCAGACAAGCCCTAAATAATAATATTCTCATTCCACGTCATGCTGTTATATACGATATCTCATCGGAATTAGTATTAAGTTCACCTTTAAGAGAGCTATTGCTCCCTTTCTAAATTGCGAATATGAATAAAATTTGAGATGTAGTTTCCTTGGGGATTTCATCATTACCTTTAATTTTATCAATTTTTGGGTATAAAACAGATGCTGTCAGTCAATGGTCGACAATCACCAAACATTCTCTCTTCTGCAGTTGTGAGAGATTATCATAGATCGTCAATCTGGAGACCAACCGATCTTTCGGAGGCTTGAAAATGCTAATTATACTTGGTTTCTCTTTTCCACTGGGCAGTTATAGAGGAAAAAAAAAGGTAATTGGCAGTAAAACTCAAAATCGGATATGAGAAAAGATAGAAGATCAACTAGTAAATAAGATTTTAGAGTGAAGAGCGTCTTTGCCATCGCCTAGGATGATAACAGCAACATTAAATGCATCTGAAACTAGATCTAACTATTTTGAAAATTTCAGAGTGTCACAGCTTGGGTATTGAAATGGGATTCTTTGAGTTGAAGTGCCCACATCAAGTTGAGATGAAGGGAAACATTTGCTTTGGGAATGCTGATGATGATCCATGCTCTGAGGCTGAGTTGTTAGAAGCTTGTCCAAGAATGACCATTCACCATTGTACCTGATCTGATCTTGCTGTATTAGTCCACAGCCACCGCCGCTTGACGTTAGCCTCAATAAGTTTTGAGAGCATTCTATATCCATCGAGTTCAAAGAGAGAGGTGATATAAATGAAGAAGCAACAGCTGATGATTCAGGGCTAAATAATTGCGGTAGGTGCATGGAACCATCTAAGGAATAATCATACAGTGTATGCAATTGCAAATGATTATGCCTTGGCTCCATTTGAACTGAAGAAGAAGCAACACTCTTGATGTGACAGAAGTTTTCTTCTTGACTGAAATCTGCCTGAAAACTACCTCTGTTATGATTCTTCTTCTTGAAAACCCTGCAGACAACCCATCCATCTTCCTACAGACAACACCAATGAGAAAGCCATTTAATGTAAGGTTAGGTTACTTATTATTGATGTGAGTAAATTAAATACAGTTTTCGCATTTATTACCTGAACATCAGAATCATCGTCGTCTAAGCGATACTCATGCATGATCCAATCTGTTTTCTGGCCATGAGGAGCACGCCCTGTGTAGAAAACTAGGGTTTTCCTCATCCCAATTTTCTTGGAGTTGCTGAGGTGGATAGCCTTGTCTCTCCCTGTAGCCTTCCAAAAACCGGCTGTGGTTGCCCGATTTGTTCGAGTTCCTGTTGGATATTTCTTGTCCTTGTGGCTGAAGAAATACCACTCGTTTTGAGGACCGGATCCGATTCTGCATTTATCTGCAAGTTAATCATAGAACAAATATAGACAATAAGAAGAAAAAGTATTAGCAATTTATCACTTACCAACCAGAAAGAAACTAAAGATGATCGATGAGATGAAGAACTCATTTTTCTTACTGACCTTTGAGGTCCCAAGGCTCAAGTTTGTTCAGATCCACCTCCCTGATAACATCGAGGTCGATAGATTCGTAGGAGACCTTCTTCCTCAGGTAATAGTAAAGAAGCTCCTCATCTGTTGGGTGGAATCGGAAACCTGGGGGAACTGAAAGCTGCCCATTTCCTGCCATCATTTTAATTTCCACGATTGCTCTGAAAGAACACAACACGTTCATTGTTAGTAAAGTGTGTATCATCACGAGGAAGAAGACTGCTGGACTTGACATAGTACCTTTTAAGAATTGAGAACCATGTTTATAGAAATCGAAATCATCTGAAATTACATGTATAATTAAAAATACTTGTAACCTAGCCTTATCTTAACTATATCTATATATTGTAAGATAATAAACAAACAAAACTCTCATTGCAACCTAAACAAACAGAAAATAACACATGTACATATAATTATAACGTTTAGGTTATAGAAAGAAGAAAGAGAGAAGTCCGACACATAATCCAGCTAGCAAAGCCATAACTAATTAGTTTATTTACCTGTGATAAATTAACAAGTTTTTGCAACCAAAAAGAACATATGCAGTGGTTTTAAACTGCTGACAATAACAAAACCAGACATCTTTGTTGTCTGTGGAAAATATATATTTCTTTCTGTTTTATTTTAGAAAAAATAAGAGAAGGAGTTTTAATAAAGAAGACCTCCGACGTTATTGGATTGTTATATAACACAGGAATTGACGATACAGATAAAGAAGCAGTCATAGGAATCATATCATATATGATGAGTTAATTAAATCACGAAGAGGAATAAAAGCAAGAAGCTTAAAAACGGCAAATCGAAAAATCTAGTGACTAAAACCGCGTGCATGCATGCATGCATGCAGATGCAGTCAAGTCCAGCTCCAAACTGAAAGCTATTCAGTAAGTTATAGTGACAAACAGCAAAGTAAAAGAAATGGATAGGGGAAAAAAGCAAACCTTTTTTGGCGTTGGAAGGCTGTGTGTGAGGATGATAACAGTATAAACAAAACAAGACTGGACTGGCAGGCGATGGAAAAAGAGATGAGAGAGAGAGAGGTGGTCGATTTCTTAGCTTGAAGGGCACGATGTTAGGCTTTTAAGACAGTAAGACCAGGATGTGGATATACATGAGACAACCGAGGATGGGCTGGCTGGGTCCAGAAATAAAGACAAATAAAATACATTTAGTATACTTAATTAATTCAGAAGAATTACCAAAAATATATACATTTAATATTAATTTGCATTGTGTGAAGAGTATCAAGTATGGAATAGAGGGTTGGGCAAATGTCCGTTGAATGGGAGACCTTATTCCTGAAAATCGCCTCATAAAAATGAGTAAAATCTGCGCGACTGTCAATTAATTACTATTAAGCATTAATCAATAATTTAATATAAATTAGCAGTCGTCACCTGAGCGTAGTTAAGTAGCAGAATGAAATAAAATTCCCTTCTGCAATTTGACTGTTCCTTTCATTCCACCAACTATATACACAATATTCTTAATTTTATACTTAATTAAAATAAATTAAAAATATTGTTATTAATATTTTTAAGTTTTAAAATGATGAATCCTATGATGGAATTATAATCATATAATAAATAAATTTTAGACAACTAATTTTTCGAATCATTCGTTATACTATAGGAATTGATTTTCAAGCCAAGTTAAGCGCATTAAATACGTGTTGATAGCTTTGAGATTTTTTTTAATGTATATATATTAATATTAGCTAAGATACAAATAAATGTTTTTAAGAATCATCCATTTTTATACTTTTGTTCTATATAAATATATATATATATATATGTTTATATGCTTAAATTAGTACGTAGTATCCTTGAATGTATTTATATTTTTTATAATATCACATGCAGCTTTAATTATAAAAAAGAAAAAATCACATGGCATGAAATTCAGTGCAAGGCGTAGAATAGGCATTTGAGTTCTTAAATCAAACAAATTAATATATTTATTGGGAAACTCACTCCTTTGGTCCTTGCATCGCATGAATTACTGGGGATTAACTTTAAGCGCCCATTATATTATATTACTAACAATCTCTCACCAGCCAAAACTAATAATCATTTTTGGAAAATTTTCAAAGAAAGAAAATAAAAGTCAAAAAAATAATTTTAAAAATAATAATTATTAAAATTATAAATAAAAAGAGTGTAATTATTTTTTTTATTTTTTTATATCTTTCTATTAGTCTCTACTCTTTGTCAAAAATGTTGGGGATGGGTTAGTTCCCTCCCTAAATATACAAATTACATAAATAAATTATAGATATTAAAAATAATATTTATAAGTAAAAATAAATTAAAAATATTTTATATTAAATTTTAAATTATTTTTTAAAAATAATAAAAGATAAAAATGTATTTTATATTAAATCATTAATTATTATTGATAAAATAACTGCTATTCAAAAATAATTTAATATAAAAATATTTTATATTAATTAATAAAAAACATTTTATATCAAATCTCTAATTAATATAAATTATATAGAATATATAATATATATTATATGTTATATATATTATAATATACTGTAATATATATAATATATAATATATTATAATATTATATATTATATATAAATTATATATATCAAAAATACCATTTAAAAAACAATAAAAATAAAAAATATTTTATATTAAATTTCAAACTACAATTAAAAAATAATAAAAAATATAGAATATAACTATAACTGAATATATTGATGACCACAACTGAATATAAAGATGCCTATAATTGAATGTACAGATGACCAAAACTAATATATTTAGTTCAAATATGGATTAATATATGTTCCAATATGTGGAAGGTCGATTCTTAGACAAAGGGCACCGATCCTAAATATATATTATATATAAATTTTATATATTAAAAATACTATTTAAAAATAATAAAAGATTAAAAATATTTTATATTAAATCCTAAATTATTTTCTAAAAATTAAAAATAATATATATTATACATTATGTGGGGGGGTCGGTTCCCTTGCTAAGGGAACCAACCCTCCACATATTATATATAAATTATATATAATATATATTATATAACACATATATAATATTTTATATTAAATCTCAAAATATTATTTAAAAAATAAAAATTATTTATATTAAAGTCTGAATTATTATTTAAAAATACTAAAAATAAAAAATATATAACTGAATGTACAGATCATAGCTGAATGTACAGATACCTAAAATTGAGTTTGCAGATGATCAAAACTGATATATTTTAATTCTAATATATATATATTGATATATGTTCCAATATAGGGAGAGTCGGTTCTAATCATTTGTACATTTAATTTTAGGCATTTATACATTTAGTTATGGTCACTTGTACTTTTAGTTATGGTTATCTCTACATTAGTTATGATTATATTTTTTATTTTTATTACTTTTAAATAGCAGTTCGTGATTTAATATAAAATATTGTTAATCTTTGGGCATTTGTATATTTAGTTATATGCATCTCTACATTCAGTTATTGGCATTTGTATATTTAGTTACTTTCTGTATATTTAGTTATGATTATATATTTTATTTTTATTATTTTTAAGTCATAGTTTGGGATATAATATTAAATATTTTTATTTTTATTATTTTTTAAATAGTAATTTAGGGTTTAATATATAATATTTTTAATTTTTATTATTTACTAAATAGTAATTCAGAATTCATTACAAAATATTTTTTATTTTTATTATTTTTAAATAGTAATTTAGGATTTAATATAAAATATTTTTTGTTTTTATTAATATATAATATATTATATATTTTATATTACATATAGTATATATTAAATTATATATAATCTATAAAATATATATTATTTTTAACTTTTAAAAAAATAATTTGGGATTTAACATAAAAATATTATTTAATTTTTATTTTTTAAATACTAATTCAAAATTTAATATACAATATTTTTTATTTTTTATATTGTAATTTGGGATTAAACGTAAAATAGTTTTTATTTTTTATTTTTAATATAGTATTGTTAATCTTTGGGTATCTGTACATTAAGTTATCGATATCTATATATTTAGTTACAGTAATCTGTGCATTTAGTTATGATTTTATTTTTTATTTTTATTATTTTTTAAGTAGTAGTTTGGGATATAATATAAAATATTTTTTATTTTTCACTATTTATAATTGTAATTATATTTAAATAGTAATTTATGATTAAATATAATATTTTTAATTTTTATTATTTACTAAATTAGTAATTCAAAATTTAATGTAAAATATTTTCTATTTTTATTTTTAAATAATAATTCAAAATTTAATATAAAATATTTTTAATCTTTGTTATTTGTAGATTCTATTTTTATCCCCATTGAATTTGGCAAACGGTAGAGACAAATAGAAATGTATGAAATAAAAAGTAAAAAGATAATTATAATCTTTTTATTAATAATTTTAACAATTACTACTATTCTTTTTAGGATAATTTTTTTTGTTTTTACCTTTTTTAATAATTTAAAGTCCATTTTCTTTTTCGAAATTTTCTCATCCTTTTTTTAAGGACTCAATTTTAGATTTTTTTTATATATATAGAGTGAAAAAGTTTATGACTCAACTTTTTTTTAAACAAAATTGTAGTAATTAATTTAATAAATCAAACGCCACAAATAATTTGCATAATAATTATTCAACCAAAGCAGAAAAATTTATATAATAATTTTTAGGTTAAGTTCGTATGGTTTTCCAGTAAAAACAATTATATAAAAATTTATTTTGAAACTCAAACTTATTGATTGATAGGGTTCAGTGTAAAGAACAATAATATATAAAAAGTTTATTAAATATATATGGTTCATAATCAAAATTTGATAAGTATTTACTTAACAATAGGAACTTTAACAAAATTTTTGATAAAAAAGCATGTCCACAGAAGATGCATAAAGCCTTATTGAAAAATTTTCAAATTTTGTACACTGAATTTATGTAATAAGGCATTTTAATTTATCAATTTGAATTTTTTTACTTTGATTTTTTGTTTAGTAGTTTTTAGTAAAGAAGAACCTCACCACTTGAGCTAAACCCTAATTATTGGAGCCAACAAACGAGTCTTCAATGTTGTAAAATTGAGAACAGAAAAATGGATATATAATTTTTGGTTTAACAAGTAATTTAAGGCAAGTATTATTGCATTAAAAGTGTAGATGAAATAAAGTCGATTAGTATGGAAATGCAACACACAATTCAATGTGCACATGGGTTGACTTTAACCCATAAAATACAGCAAAAGACAAAGGGATGCTCACGCAACCTCAGACTCAGGTAAAATGCAACTTGGTGACTTGTTGAACCGGGTAAAATGCTGTAGTTTACATAAATGCTTCCCATGGGTCAGTGTTAATGCTGGCAAATTATAGAAGTTACAACAAAGTTTTGCCATTATTTAATCACAATGTAAAATTTCAATCGAAACCAAAATTATTAATAAAAAAATTTGTATTTGTTTACTTAATTGTTTATATTTTATAACTTATTTGTGAATTAAATTAGGATTTTTAATAATTTCTTTGAAATCAAAAATAAAAATTGAAATAAATTTCAAATATCGAAAAAGTCAAGACTCAATTTTCTAATGTAACATAAAAATTTTCTTTTAAAATTTAGGGTGCATTTGATAACATGTTAAAAATTTTCAATATTGAGAAAAGGAAATTCTCAACAATTAGTATAGAATATGTTAAGTTAATTTTTGTTAAAAAAAATCTATCCAAACTAAATTATGTTTTTTTACAAGAATGATATATTTAAATTAAAAGTTTTGTCTAAAACTATCCAAAATAATATAAAATGTTAGGTTAATAAAGTGAAAATAATAAAATTAATAATTTTTAAAATCTAATAGTTATGGTTATCGAACAATGTAGTTACATGCAATACTTAATTTTCAATAACATATCAAATAATTTTTATAATATAAATTAATATAAATTAATTTTTTAAAACTTAATTTCTTTTAAACAATAATTGTCTCACACAACTCCATTTAAGTTGCTTTCAATTGGTATTAACCGGCGATATAAGTAACCGATTTTAAAATTTTTATACTTTTTGTTTTGGATGAATGACAATTTTTATACTTGTTGTTAAGGCGTATCCTTAATTTCGCGAAGAGTTACAGATTGTCATGAAAGCTTTTTCCCTCAGCCTCAAAAAACAAAATTAAAGGAACTCTACTCAACCGAGTTATTCATTATTATGAGTGATTGGTCAAACACGGTGGCTGAAAATCCTCCTCTAATCTCCCTATATATATAATTATAAACGTACTCAGTCTTCTCTTCTCTGCTTATTATTCGCTATTCTGACCAAAACATAATGGTTGCGTTGCGTTGCCTTCACGGACACCACTAGCACCTATTATTTGCTATTAAATGTTAAGCTTAGTAATAATACGGGAATCCTATGCTCCTCACCGATCACTCCGGATAATTACATATGTTTTCCTAATCTTATTCCCGGTCTTCAATTAAGTAATATTGAATAGAATTTTCTACCCCCATTCACCCGTATTTGCCACATAGCATTAGTAAAAGCTGTTTTTACTAACGATGAATGTAAATTAAAATCGTGTTAAATGTTTATTAAACTTCAAGTGTAGAACCTAATTTCATTTCTTCTTAAGATATTAAAATTAAACCTAAAAACCTCATATAATCTCTTTTAATTAGAATTCAGTTGTCACGATTAATAAAATAATTTGCATTGTTTTTAATGAAAGAAAATTGGGCATATTTCTTAAAGATAACTATGTTTGATGAGGATAAATAAAATTAAATATGGATGGAGAACCTAAAATGGTTTTCTCCATCCTCGAAGTCCAAGAAACATGAACAGATCCACACCATCTAATTCCATATCTCATTTTCGATTTTCATTTATAGTTATTATCTTTTCATAGCATTTCTTGATCGACTTTTTTTTTTTTCTCTTGAAAACATTCATTTCTAAAGTCTGAGATGCGTTCAACAGGTTGTTTTTCAATGGTGAGTGTTGTTTTAAAGAATTATACCGGTGAGTTTTGATTGAAAGAGATCGTATGCTATTTTATTTTTTGGTTGACTATATATTAGCCTCTAAACTATACACTTTCTTACTTAAAGAATAAAAACAGTCATTTAAATACTCAAACATTCATTCCGTCAAGATTTTCCCCTTTTAGTCTAATATTTATGATTTTTTGAAGTGCATACAGGCTTAAATACCACATTGGTATCGATAAAATATACAGCAATGAACTGTCCAAATTTAATGAAAAATTCTTAAAAATTCCTAAAAATGGAAAATTTGATCGGAATAACATATTTAGAAACAAATTTCAAAATTTCACAAACATAAAGTTAAAAGCTAACTTTTTTTACCTTGAAATTCTTTTTTTTATTCGGGATTTGTAATGAATGACCCTTGAAACACCACTAATTTTATCACATGCACCTACAGTCATTTAAGTATAACTAAATAGATCTTGAAAATGTACATTCCACCTAAAGGAAATTTACCCCTCACTGGGACAAGTATCTAATTTTGTATCTCAGATATTTTTTCCCTGACAGGGAAGGGGGCTCAGACAAAAATATGTTTCTACAGCTGCCTTACTTTGGCCGTTGCTAAAAATTAGGAATAGGGCAAAGGCGAAATAGACACAATTTTATTTGAGCTATATAAGCTTTTCTAAAAGTGTTTTTTTTACATATATACACAAATTGCATCATTTTTCATACATATATAATCGACTGCATCAATTTTCATTTAAGTGCTAATTTCACCGAGCAATAACCATCATTTACTATTGGGCTTAGTGTTATGGATGCCAATTTCGAAGGGCAGTAACCATCGTCTACTTTTGGGCTTAATGTTATGGAGGCCAATTTTGAAGGTAATAACCATCATACTCTTGGGCCTAATGTTATGGATGCTAGTTTTGAAAGGCAATAACCTTTATCTACTCTTGGGCTTAATGATTTTGAAGGGCAATAACCATCATTTACTCTTGGGCTTAATGTTATGGATGCCAATTTCGAAGGGCAATAACCATCATCTACTCTTGGGCTTAATGTAAATTTCTTTAACTTCTGAAAACTTATGAAAACTTCAAATATCACCATCAAAGCTTTAAAAATATTTTTCTAAATGAAAATTTTTGAATGCTTCGAATAACACCTTCAAAGCTTTAAAAATGTTATTAATGAAAGTTTCTGAATAAAAGTTTCTAGATGCTTCGAATATCATAATCAAAATTTTGAACTTTCTTTACCTACCTAACAATAAGATTGCGTGAATGGGTGATAAATTTCTTAAAAGAATTGTTCAATTTTTCCTGAGTAGTCATTAAATATCAAATTAATGTTCATTAAATATCATCAATTTAAATATATAACTTATGCAATTGAATAGGTATGCTCTAGGCATATTGACAAACTTCTATTGAAATTGTGCGAAGTACACATTTCATCAAATTCTATTATATATAGAATGACATCACCTTCTTATTCTAACTTGTGGAAAAAGTTTACTTGATTAAAATCTATGAAAAATTTGAAATCATTTCAACCATGAATTTTCCAATATCAAGGATAATGGATATGTTATTTTCATCATGATGTTAAAGCTTTCTTGTGATCAATGATCACTATTCAAGACATCTTTGAATGTGATGATAAATGAATTTAGAGGCACAAATGGTGTGCATTGCTAAAATTTGTCTTGAAGAAATTGATATAACAAGGTTAAGGTTTATCAACACCAAATTTCTTGAAAAGCAGATAATCAAGGTATATCATCCTTTTAATCTTCAAATATTATAACCTTACAAGTGTTAAACTAATGCTAGTAAATACTAAGTCAAGAAGGGTTAATCTAAAAGGCCTTTGGTATGCATTAATTTCTAAAGTTAGGCACAAAAATTTTGAAAGCTTATTTTGAAAGGAATCAATTTTAAGTGTTTTGATTCAACTTTTTGTTGATATCATAAAATTTCCAAAGGTTTGGATTACTTTTGAATTAACATGAAGGGTCTTCTCCCATTGGTGGCTATCTTTGATGGTTTAGAAACAATTCCAAAGCCTTTAAGCTTGTTTGATGGTTTAGGTGTTTTGATTTAACTTTTTGTTGATATCTTTGATGGTGGCTATGTTTCTGAATTTTTACTCTAGAATTTCATTTTTAATTAATTGCCCTATCATATTCCTGAGACTCAAAAATCATTCAAAAAAATAAATTTGGAAAGAACTTTCCTAAGGATAGATCAACAACTCAAATAGCTATATTTGATCAAAATGGACTTTGTTAGGTACTAATGTAAGCTATGGTTCTTGGTTTAGAAAAAAAGGATAAATAGGCCCAAATAAAGTGTTTAAAGGTAATTGAATCAGGGATCATCTCCTTCTAGAAGAAGTTAACTCTGGCATGTCTTTCAAGATGAAAAAACTTTGTTTCTTTATCTTTTTTGCTTTTTCATTTTTCTTTGTTTCTTTTTATTTCTTTTTTTATATTGCTTTTCTTTATTCTTCATTATGAATGAACATGAAATTTGCTCTATTCATTGAACTGAATACTTGAACTTGAAATTTGAATTTTCTTTATTTTTCACTTTAAACATTTGAACTTAAAATCTGGACTTTCTTTTTTCTTCAAAATTTACTTTATGATATTTAACTTTTTCTTATTGTAACTTTAAGGTGAAATTTTCTTTTTTTGATTTTGAAGCTTAACTTCATTTACCCTTAATATGAAGGGTGGTCTTTGATTAAGATCTAAAGAAAGAAAATAAATTATTAGGCTCAAAGAGGGGAAAATTTTCTATATTTGTGAAAGGATAGAGAAAGAAGACCATTTATCATTTCAAACACAACTATTTGAGTTGGCAAGCATTTTTTTGGGAACAAGGATACTTTTTTTTTTGCAATCATTTCAAGTACCTTAATCCCATGATGTGGTAATCAATTTTTTAGGGCTTATGGTATGCCCTTTAATATTATTAACATTGTAAATGCCAATGAATCATGGTTCTGATTAAGCCTTTAAGAAAGAAATATAATTGGCATAGAAAAACATCTTAGATTTCATATCTTAAGTATCAGGTATTGGAACAAAAGTTTTTATTCAAAGGAAAAAGGACATTTTTTGCTATTACTCTTATTCTTCCTAAATTAAGGATTCGAAAGAGTGTAATGGAAGTTATGGCAAAAGTTTATCCAAATGAGGAGAAATCTCAGAATTACCATTATTATTTTAACATATGTCAAACTATTGATATTTAAATCTTTTAGGAACATAACCTATTTGTTTGGTCTTCAAAGAATCCATAGAAAAAAATTTGGATATGAAAGGTCTATAGTGGTGAAAGGTCTATGGTTAATTGTCTGAGATAAGCGTATATGTGAAACTAGAGGATTTTTCTGAGGGAATTTAATCTAATAGTGATCACATATCAAAGAAAAATTTTTCAAATATTCTTATTATCCTAAGCATTGGAAATTAACAAAATTCATGGTTCATGACAATATATATGCTATTTACAAACCAAAATTTATTTCATAATTAACAATTTTCAAAAAGAATGTATAAAGTTTTGGAGTCAAAATAGAAACTACCCCTGAGTGGCATACTGCCATAGGGTTAGTGATCTTTCAACCAATCGTCGTTGATATGCATTCTCTAGTTTTTGGAATTTTGTTGGATCAGTATTCCTAAGGGCTTGTAATTTTCTCTTAAATGCATAGTAGTCCTTCATGGAATAATCTTCGACCCTTTGGTGATACTCTCCCCTCACACTCAAATTATACACTTCCGGGTAGGGAGGTTTCCTTCTTGGGATAGTGTAGATCATCTGATTCTAAACGAGCAAAGGAAGGAGCTTGATATAGGAAATCATTGGGGCATGATACACTTTCATCCTTTTTTTTTTTCTTCTAAAATCGCTTCAAATTTCTTTTAGGCCTTTTTGCCTTTTAGAACTTGTCAAAAGAGTTTGTGTAAAGGACTGTGAGATACAACAATAATCCTCTTGAGCTCGTTAAGCAATGAAAGGCTAGGGATGAGGTCACTATCCAAATGGATTTCTTTATTTCCTTGAGTTACTATGGTTTTGGCTTTTATCAACTGTGACTTATTGGAATTTAAAGATAGGATTATTTTGTCTCCTTATATTTGCCACTTGGGTAGTGACCATGATTTTTCTCGCTCTTATGCTGTGTTCAATTCTTTCTAAAGCGAACAAAATATCTGCAAACTTAGATAATTCATTTTCGACCAATTTTTCATAGTATGGAGTTGGCAGAGAATCCATGAAGTATGTGTGCATTTCTTTATCAGTGAGATGTGGCTAGACATTCGAAGCTATGCTTTTCCATTTTCAAGCATATTTTATGAAGCTCTCATTAGGATTTTTTCTCATATTATGGAGGGTTATTTGATCTAGAGTGATTTCAAATCTATGGTCCTATTGTTATAAAAAGGCTCTAGTCAGACCCCTTCATTTGTTAACTTGGCCTTTTGCTAAATGGAAATACCATTCTAGAGCTACCTTAGTCAAGCTTTTAGGAAAAATATGGATGAGCAACTTCTCTTTTCCAGTGTAGCTAGCCATTTTATGGCAATATATCATTGATGCATCTTGAAGCATGCGAGTCCACCATACTTTTTGAGCTTTGAAATTTTAAACTTTGGTGAGATAATCAAATTTGGCACTAGCCTAAAATTATTAAAATTAACACTACTATAGAGCTTATCCCTTTCTATGGCCTAAAATCTTCTTTAAAAGAGCTATAACTTCCCTTTTCTATTTTTGCTTTAGTGAGCCTTTTGCTCTTTTGCTTACAACTTTCTTCTTCATCTAAATAAGGCACTGCTGACTCCTCTTATGGAACAGTGATCTTCGTTTTGCCTCTTGTAGAATGGTAACAAAGTTAGTATTAATGGCTGGTGGTGGATTAAGTGCAGGCATATTTGTTGTACATCCTAGGTATTTGCTAACTATGCATCTTGCACATTGGTCGGTGACCTTTTAGTTTTTATTGCCCTGAATATCCTGGCAAGAGCGTTAATAGTAGTAGCTTCTGGTTGTTGGAGAATTAGCTTGCTTATCTCAAGTGGTGCTATCAAATTTAAAGTTGTACTTGCACTTCATGTCACGTGGTATCTTTTATTTAGCGATTTATGTTACTTTACTTTAAAAATGAAAAGAAAAAGATCTTACATCACTATGCATGAATACATATATATCTTGTCAACATTTATCTTCATTATCTTCCATGTATGTATGTCAACAAATGGAAAAATCAATGTATGAATGAATAGAAAAAATAATGAATGAATAAATGAATGAATGAATAAATGAATGAACAAATAAATGAATAGAATAGTATCTAATGAGACACATTGGATTAATGGGCTAATTATTAGACATAGAGATTATTGCAAAGGCAAGAATCTGTGGAATACAAGTCATGATTCTACACTATTGTTTCATTAACCAAAACCTTTAATTTATTCATTCATAGTTAGTGTACATCTATAGAATTCAAAATAACAAGTAACAATAAAACTATCTAGCTATGTTGGTTTCTAGGGAATCTCTACAAGTCCTGGTCAATCTTTTTGAACCTTATATTTACAAAACCCATCATGATCACTTCATTTACATATCCTACGAAGCCCTATATTTACATAGCCTATATTTGTAAGTCCAAGCAGAAAAAAGGTCGTCTCTATAATCACTACATTGCGCCAGATATTCTAATGCCTCCAATAATGAGACAGAAGTTCAGCAACAACATTCATTCTTGGCTCAAATCAGATTACACTGGCATCAAGTAGCTTTTAAACTTTCTTTTTTAAGGTATTGCATGTTTCTATTAATGTTATACCATGCAGGGTTGATATGGAAGAACATATTCAAGTGTAGTAAGTTGAAGTAGGAAAAAGTACAGTTTGTTATAGGTCAGTGAGGTCAAATCGAATTTACGATTCTTTCATGATCTTTTCTTGTTATGGTCACTAAAAAGTGGTTGACTAGCATCGAAAAGACTTACAAGGTTGGAAGGCAGACTAATCCATGTAGGTGCAGAATTAGGTGGCTTTATTTTGATTATGTGCATGTACTAAGGATTGGGATCTTTATCTGATGGTTCACTAGGTTCGGTCTTTGAATCTTTAAATGTCAAAGGTTGTGTTAAAGACAATGGTAATCCTTTGGGATCACCCAAAAGATCTCTGATTTTTGACAATTCAAATAATTGGTCTTTTATCTCTTGGATCTGTTGTCCCATTCCTCTGACTACCCTCTTTAAAGCATTTACTCATGTTTCCAATTTATCTTTTAGATTCTGACTTTCTGGATTAATCGAGGATAAAGGTGTTCCTGACAAGGTCCTTTTTTATTGACCTTTGATCATTGTTATCAATCTTTTGATATATTTTTTTGTTCCCTAGACTTCACGACCAAATTCTTCTTGGATAGACTCTAGCATGCTGACCCTTGCCCTAATATTACCATCTCTGTCATGCTGCTTGAAAATACAATAAATGGAACAACTTTAGTATATTGTAAAAATTATGAATGCTTGAGCATATAAAGATATGAGCTTTGCATATGGAAAAAAAAGATGCATGAATGAATTTACAAGTTCCATGGGATATGGATGTCAAGTCAAAAAATTAAGAAAAATTCTTCATAATATAGCAAATGAATGCAAAAAAAAAATGTATCATAGTAACCCAACAACATTTATTAATATCAAGAAAATCTAATTACAAGACTAAAAGGTTAGAAGTGTTCCCTTATATGTACCTACTTTGGTATCCTCAAGAACCAGGTACGACTCTAACTAGGTGAATCCTCTATGGTTCATTACATTAGGTTCAGATTAGACATCCGAATAGGTTTTAGAATCGCTCCTCGAGTTTGAAAAAAAGTTATGGGGTACTCTAATCCTTACCCATCATGGGTTTATGTTGGAAAAGGTTTAATTAGAGCGGGAGAATTTTCCATGCCTATAACGAGTCAACACCTTAGGCAGGCATTGAAATTTACACCGGTAGGCTTTTCGCTAGCCCAGAGAAAGGCTAACACCTCAAAAACTAGATCTACTTTCCTCCCTTCTAAAATATTAGGTACTTTTGCCCCCTTCATATACCCAGAAGAGAATCTAATGCATATGAATGTGCACAGTGTTGTAGGGGAACAACTTACTGTTTATGACTCGACACTTTCAAAAATAATAAAAACCCTATCCTAAATGCCCTGTAGAAATAATGTTGCAAAGGATGCAAAAGGGTTAGTGAAAAATATGAGCAATATATACCAGAATTTTCATATAAATAAAAAACATAATTTTTTTTGAAAATATTGGGAATTAGAGTTAAATACTGGTTGAAAACAAATTAATCAAAATTTTGTTAACATGTAATTAGTTTTAGCCATGACTCTCTAACCTATCCCCAATAGAGTTGGCAAGTTGTCACAACATAGCCCAACTACGAATCTTGACCAGTGCAACTTAAAACGGCGGATGTACCACTTGTTCCTATATATCTATATATCATTATTCTTTTATTTTTTTGGGTCCCATATCATTATTATTTTTAATTATTTTTTGTATTTAGGGACTAAGTTATCAAGATGAACAGCTCACTCGACCTCTCTAAATAGTCATTATGAATTGACTATTTATTGTAGGGTTGTTACCAATCTATTTTGGCCAAATGAGGTTGGTTGTCCACCAGAGTTTGCATTTAAAGTGTTACAAAACCTTAAAAATATACTCTGAGGTCTAAGCTCATACTAGATATTGTTTGAAAGGGTCTAGAGTCGGTTACAATCACAAGTAAGGATTGACCTTCTCGTGATGCCCAAAAATCAGTACCTTATGAACCCTATGTAATTTAAACTTTGATTTTTATTGAGTTTTAATATTCAATATTTAATTATAAATTCTCATATTGTTTTAATATTCGATATTTAATTATAAATTCCCATATTATGAAATAAAATTTTATGAAACAAATTTATTATTTTAAATGAAAGAATCAAGTTTTTAATATATCTAAAAATCAAAATCCCTCTTTTACCCTTCAGGACTTATTATTCTCTTTCGTACCCTATTGGAGAGCTGGTGGTGTATAAAAGGTTTTGAAAATCAAAATATCTTTTGTACCCCATTGGAGAACCGTAAGAATACAAAAGTTTTTATTTTTTCAAAATTCATGGAAAATCTCAATTTCCACTTTCAAAAAAGATAACTCGTTATTAAAATAATCTATAAAACTTCTCTCATATGCGAAGAGAAATTTCACATACTATTTTAACATTGGAGACATTGCCTTAATTTTATAAAAATTTTAATATTATTAATAGTATTAAAAACATTATCCTAAGACTTGGTTTAGCCAAATTGTACTAAACTCAACTTTAAGGATCTGAATTTGGTCGATTTGACCAAGATGTCTCCTAAAGTACACTTTTGATGTAGAAATATCTAGTAACCCTAAAGGACTCGATGCTATAATAAATTAAAGAAATATCCCTAAGGTGTATCTTCGATATATAAGCATCATGGTGACCCTAAAAGAGTCGATGACTCTACAAAAGACAAACCTATCCTTATTATGCATCTTCGATATATAAGTATCCCAATAATCATAAAGGATTCAATTCTAAGGTTAATTAGTAAAATACCCTTAAGCTGTACCTTTGACATATATGGAGCTTGGTAACCTATAATGTTGGATGACATCATGAACAAAAGAACCTACTCCTACTAGACAACTTCAACGTATAAATATCCCGTTGATCACATCGGACTTGGTTCTAGGGTAAATAACAAAAATAACCCTAAGGTGTAACTTGGACCTATTAGTATTCAGGTAACCTAAAGGACTGGAAAATGATATAAAATGATAATTATACCCTCCATTTGTAGCGTAAATATCAAAAAACGACCTAAAGTGCAAAAATTGCTAATAGGTTCCTAAACTTTTTCATTTTTCTTTTTTTTATTTTTTATATTTAATATTTATTTGATTTTATTTTTATTAATTAAATGATTTAATTTAAATTAATTAATTTTGTCATCTTATGGATGGTGTCATGCATAGCCTCATTAAATCTATAAAAAGTTTTGTGTGATATTTGTATAATATGTAAAATTATGCTATAAAAATTACTTAGAATGATTAAATTAAAAAATTCAAAAATTTAAAAATTTTGTATTTGAAATAAAATTTTAGATGATCGATTTAATTTAATCTAATAATAATAAAAATTTTATGTATGAAAGAAAAAATTAAAAATTGCAAACTTATAAAATTTTACAAAAAAACCCTTACTGAGAAAAATTATTATATGTAAAAAGAATGCAAAACTCATAAAATGGATTGAATTATTACAAACTGAATTAATAGAATTTAACAATGATATTTGAAGAATTTTAAAAATTATAAACTCAGAAAAATCTTACCAAAAAAATTTACAAAGTAAAAAACTCTGCATCTTAAAGACAGAAAAAATTCTTAAAAAAATACAAAACTTATAAAAAGAAATTAAATTTTAAAAAACTGATTTTATATGGATTAAACAATAATATTTGAATAATTTTAAAAATTATAAATTCAGATAAATCCCCTCAAAAAGTTATGGAGTCGAAAACTTCGTGCCTTAAAAACGAGAATTTTTTTTTTAAAATCAAAACAAAACTTATAAAATAAGTTGAATTTTAAAAAATTGATTGAATATGAAATTAAATAATAATATTTGAAGAATTTTAAAATTTATAAATTTAGAAAAATCCCTCAGAAAATTATGGAATAGAAAACTTAGTATCTTAGAAATAAGAAAAATTATTAAAAAAACAGAACTCATAAAATAAATTAAATTCTGAAAAACTGATTTAATATGAAATACATGAAAATATTTGATGAATTTTAAGAAAATTATAAGCTCAGAAAAACTTTTTCAAAAAATTTCATGGAGTAAAAAATTTCGTATCTTGAAAATAAGAAAATCCTAAAAAGCAAAAGGAAACTCATAAAATAAACTCAATTTTAAAAAACTAATTTATTATGACTTAAACGAAAATATTTGAAGAATTTTTAAATTCTAAACTTAGAAAAATGTTACCGAAAAAATTTACATAGTAGAAAACTCTGTATCTTAGAAACATTAAAATTTCAAAAATATGTTCAAATTTTGTAAAAATGAATTTTATCCAACATATTAATCAAAAAATTAATTTATGTGCTTAATAAAGATCAAAATCTAAAATCCAAACCATTTTTACCAAAAAAATTTTACAAGTATTATACTCGTAATGCTGTAAAAATTTCAAATTTGAGTCTTAAAATTTACAACTTGATACCTCTTAGTAAAAAATACTAGTATGAATTTTTTCTTCTATATTTTTATTTTTCAGAGTGCATATCAGCTTAAATACCACACTGGTATTGATAAAAATATATAACAGCCAACTTCCGAATTTTAACGAAAAATTCTTGAAAAATTTCTAAAAATGAAAATTTTGATCATGATAACATATGCAGAAATAAATTCAAAATTTCACAAATATAAAGCTAAAAACTAACTTTTTACCTTAAAATTTGCCTTTTTATCTGAAATTTGTAACGTACAACCCTTGCAACGACGCTAATTTTGTTGCGTGCACGAGCAATCATTTAAGCGTAACTAAATAGGTTTTAAAAATGTACATTCCACCTGAAGGATATTTATGCCCACTAGGATGAGTGTCTAATTTTGTATCTCAGATATTTTTGAACTAACAAAGAAGGAGGCCTGGAAAAAATTAGGTGTCTACAGTCATTTGTTGCAATAATACTTAGGGGATGTTATTATGATATTCGACTGATAGCATGTTTTTTTTCCTTTCACAAGCGATAACATTTAAATGTTGTTACTTAGCATCTTTTTTGAGGCCCAATATCACCTCCCAAGGGACTAAACCTTCTCGGGTAGGTCATTATGCTACCTAACCAATGGCTTGTAGCCCATCAATCATTAGACAATGATAAGCGAGTGCCTAATGTCTTTAGAGGCATCATGCTGTCTTGCTATGAGCAAACACTTAAACAAGCCGTCATGCCATCCGATGGATGGCTTGGCATTAGCTTGTAACTGTATGGTGACGAATGAATTGTCACTATCTTAAGCATTAATCTTTATCCCAGTAGGACACTTATATCCCAAACATGCCATATGTAGTCCACATACATCTAGGTTTGATGGTCTAAATGTTTATACCCATGTTTTTCCATGCTTACCTCAAAGCACCGCGATGCCACCTAGCATTTTTATTCTATGATTTATTTCTTGTCTTTAATATGTCACTAACTTTATGTCTTTAATGTTCTATGATTTATTCTATGACTGATAATGGTTTTTTAGGCAATTCAATCTTTAAAAGTTGAGAGATATGTGCAATGATTAGGATGGGACTGATAAGGTAATCTTTGTAGACGATTATGGGGTTATTACTCTATTGATTCAAGTTAATGTCAACTTAAAATTATTAGGCACCATGATACAATTCTAGAATCTCGTATATAGGTGTTTCACTTTCAAAGGCATGATCTAGTCCCTACTATAAAAGAGTATACAACTATGTTTAATATCAGAAGGGCCCAATTTGATAAAATTTACTCGAAGTCGACAAAACCTATACCTCTTAAGAAAAAGTTGGCTAGTATGTTCGAAGTCGAGGAGAACTGGGTAGACTCATATTTCATGAAACTTGGGAATAGTGTGTACAAACATGGGATATTTTAAAATCTACCATGAGTAGTTAGTCAGAAAAGAAAAAAATCAGGACATTTTTGATTTGGCAATCTGGTCTAATCATTTTTTTGAGGGTTTTGGGATACATAGAGGTTGCTGTGGTAAACATTTGCTTAAAACTAAGTTGTGGTATCAATCCTACTCCTACCATCTTATCAAAGATGACTTAGTCCTTAAATTTTAGGAGAAAAAGAGGCAAAGCATGCTTCATTGGATGCTCATCAATGTTGTATGTATGGCTCCTCAGTCATTTTTGAGTAAGAAGCTATTACAATTGTACATGCTGAATTTTAGTCCTCTTACCAAGTTCTTGGAAAAAAAATGGTTGCAAGATACCATCAAAGATCAATGGATTGCAAAGTTTTGAGATTTGAATGCAAATAAAGTGACTTAAATAGTTCTATAGATTATTCCTAGCTTCATTGTGTATAAATGCAAACCATTTTATTGGGTTCCTCTTAATGGATTATAAGGAAGCATCGGTTATGCTCCGTTCATGGCTTTCCAGCAATTTGATTGCTGATAGTTTGTCCCTATCACTCGTTAGCTTTGTATGCTAGATTTTAAATATGGAAGAGATGGTTACATAAGCCAAATGCAAAAAATCTTTGGCACATGGCAAAATACCTATTGAATCATATTCAAAAGAGAAAAAATAGTGACTCTGGCCTACGAAGATTGAATAGTTAGATGAGTTAATGACACTATACGATCATCTGCAAAAGGTATCCCTCATGCTTTGATAGATAACTGTCCATCTGAGATTAAGACCTGAAGCTTGAGTTTGATAGGAAAGAGCGAATTTCACTAAAGAAATTCGTTAGTTACAAGAATTAAAAAGCATGGGAGTATCAGTGTTAAGTCCAAGAAAAGCAAAATGTGACCTTGTCAAGATGAAAACTGCTATTAATGAAGATCTTTAGGACTTAAAGAAAGACTATATAGCACTTTAGAAAGTAAAAAATTCCAAGGAACTGACAAATCCTTAATCAAATGGGAAGCCATGCTTGTTTCTCTTGCCAACAACTTAGAAACTTGAAAGGCTTAAGCGGATACTGTAAAAGAACTCACTAAGACTCGTTAATTGCATTAGTAGCTTGAGTACAAGTTATTCAAGAAGGAAGGGTTGAGAATGAAGCTTTGACTGCAAGGGTTCAAGAGTTTGAGCATGCCCTTTAGGTCCAGCAAGATCAAGTTAAGAGATTGTCAATGACTTCTGAAGAACTACGCCATAATTAGATCTTGGCCAACAAATCTTGATCAGAGTATAAGGAATGTCTCCAGAACTTTATTGAGCAAATCCATATGGTTCAAAACAATGCAGATGACATGGTCGAATTAGCCAGATCTATAAGGCAAAACTTTATTCCCATAGGAGATAGTGGACAAGAATTGTTGAACTTTCTAGAACTTCTATTCAAACAATGTAATAGTGTGAGATATTTTCAGATTTGATTACTTTCAAACTTAATGCACTGTAATTAAGGCTTTGTTTCAAATGAAAGGTACTTATTCCGAAGTTGTTGCCAAAATCCAATTGTCTTTTGCATTTGCATACATGATTCAATTTATTTAATTATTTTTCCATAATATTATCGCATGCATATGATTTCATTTTCATTTATGCATACATCATACTCATCAAATTATTAAATCTAATCTGGCATGACTCTAAAGTGTAAAGGTCCTCAAAACATGGAATTAAACACCCAACACTAGTAAAATTACCCATTTGCATTGAAAAGCAATGGAGAACTATCAAAGGCTCATATCGAAAAGCTTAAAGTTATGCATCAATAAGTTCAAGAGCAAATGCTTTGTAAGTTTGATAAACTATAAAATCAACTTGTTGAATTGACAGAACTACTAGCTACTACCCTAAAGGATAAAAGGCAAGTAAATACCATTGATAAAGGTAAGAAACCAGCCAATCCTGAGGTTAATTCTAATAAAAGGATTAAAGCCACCAACATTCCCAAAGAAGCATAGGAATAGTCACCCCTAATAGCACCGATCTCACCTACTCAACCATTCATCTATATAAATCTTTTGATAACACCACATCTTGCTCAGGGATATCGAGCATGAATATGGGATTGTAACTAGTAAATCCTTTAGTTCCAAATCTTAATGATCAAATAGAATAAGAAAAAGTGGCTAGTTCAAAGTGTACCAAGCTATTAAAAATGAAACTAAGTAAAAGTTATTGGAGAAATGTCTCAAAGCTGTAGAAAGAAGTGATAATTTTAGAATTATTGATGCCAAATCCTAAGGCCTATTTTAAACCTTCTTATCCCACCCAAGTTCAAAGTACCAAATTTTGATAACTATGATGGGACCATAGACCTTACTGCATATATCCGTATGTACTGCTAGAAGATAGTTGGGCATGAAGGCAACGAGAAAATATGAATACACTATTTTCAAGATAACTTAATCGGAGTAGCCGCATAATGATATAAAAGCTTAAGCCAATTAGAATTCAGTCATGGGCAAATTTTGCTTGAGCTTTCTTTAATGAATATAAGCATGTATCCAATTAGGCTCTGGATCATTTTTCTCTATTGAACATGGAAAAAAAAAACTACCAAAAACATTAGACAATATGTCCAAAAGTAGCAAAAAAAAAGGCCACCTAGGCTTAACCTCTACTGATCATAAAAGAGATGATGGTCATGTTTGTTAGCACTCTGTAAAGTCCTTACTATGAAAAGTTAATGGGGAATGCCATGAAAATTTTGCTAATATGGTCCAGCGTAATGATTGACAATGCTATAAAGACTGAAAAGATGTTAGGAGAGGAACCCTTCAGCTCCACTAAGAAGTCTACCACCAAAGGTAAAGATAAGGAGGTGAACAACATTAGTGAAAGCCCTATTAAGCTCACCTAAAATCCTTATTCAATACCGAGCATGTATTTCCCTAGCATGGTATATCCAGGTTTTAACCCCATATGTCCTAGTACCATAATTGGTATATTCCATGGGATTCAATCCCACCATGAATTTTTCATGAAACCTAAGTCAAAATTCTACTCAAAATACTTTATCTCATAACCAAAGTAACACTAGCATGAACCAATCAACAAGCCCCTTGAGAAAAAGAGCATTTTGATCTACTTCCTTGTTTTTATAAAGAGGTCTACGCTCACTTACTAGTAGTTCAATTGCTAGCTCCAGTGTTTGTAACTCTAAGGTTGCCTTCTTATTTTAAATGGTATGAAGAGAATGCTTATTGTGAATATCATGATGAGTACAAGGTCACAGCACTAAAAGTTATATTTTCTCTAAGAGAAAAGTTTAAGGCCTACTAAAAAGGGGCATGATAAAAATTGAACAAGGGACAGGACCAAATGTTAGAGCTAATCTAGTATTGAACCATGTAGAACTAGGGTAAATGCTATTATTGATAAGAAGCATTGTTAGGTTAAGAAAAATGTTGAACTGGTTAAAACACCAGTGAGTAGTGTATGAAAAGTATTCATAAAGGTTAAGTTAATAGGCTGATATTGAGATAAAGAACTTACCAGATTCTACTATTGCCATTGTGTACAAAGGCACACTTTGTAACACTATTTAAAATTCTTAAGATTGGTCTAAGAGATGATGGACTACTTATAAATTAAGTTATATAAAGAATAAGAGGAAGACATGGATGTTTCCATCAATGCTATAAAGATGAATAAATAGATCCTCCTCTATGGAGTCGAAAGATCATTGATACTATTCACTAATCAGCCAGATACCTAAATCATGCCTTTGTAGTCTACACCAAGAATGATTTTTTAGCTCCCATCTCTTTTCCCTTATAAAAAGGACAAAGTAGTGTCATGGAAATATGATAGTAGAGTAGTCATGACCTAAGAATCTAGCCAACAAACTGTTGCAGTTGACTTTAAGAGAGTAAGCCATCTAGTTCATAGTAGCAGATACGTGCCCTAACTACACTTGAAGCCAAATCAACAAAGAGAATGCTCCCTTAGCAATTTAAGCATCAGAGGTAATGAAGAAACTATTATATTTAAAAGTGATCAGAGAATCAGTAAGCGAGAAAAGGGTTATAAAATTTCTTCAATTCATCAAACACAGCGAATATAGCATTGTTGATCAAGCTAAGATATATGTGATGTAATTTCTCTTAAGTTCTAAAGCTCATAGAAAAGCTCTACTTAAGGTCTTGAATAAAGCTTATGTCCCACCTGACATTTCGATAGGCCAATTGGATCGCTTAGTGAGCAATATTACTGCAAATACTTAAATATCTTTCAGTGATAATGAAATACTCCATGGAGATCTTGGATCTTCATTGCACTAGAAATTAAAAATTGTCACAGAAAATAAAGTTGTCAGCATTGATAGCTAGGAAGATATTACTACCACCACTCCTACGGATGCCCTTTATATTAAGCCTGATGAAAATATATTGGAATGCTCTTCCCTATCATTTGAGTTTATTAATGCTATTGATGTCAAAGAAGCTTTTGCTTATGGTTGAGCTCTGTTTATCAAAAAGTACTCACATGGGTCTTTATTTAATCATCGGTAAGGATGCTTGGGCTGAAAAAGGACTAGGAAAGTATCAACAAAAGATCCCTAAAACTTTGAAAGTTATGCATAAAATTGACAAAAAAAGCCTAGGATTCAAGCCTAATGCCCACTAATAGAAGAAATAACCTTAGAAAGTATAGGAAAATAAAATGGACTGTTTAAAGGGTTAAGATCTAGAATATGAGCAAATAGTGCTTCCACCATTACAAGAAAGTTTTCATTTAGGAGGACACATTAACTTAAATCAGGGAGAAAATTCTAGCTGTGACATCATAATGGTTATTTAGAGCAAGGCATTTGAAGACTTCTTTATCAATGCAATAAATAAACTAAGAACTATAACAATGGGCCATGAAATAGTTTGTGTACTTAAAGATTCGTTCCAAGCATTTGGACTAAAATAGAGATTCTTGCTCTGTTTAGATCTAATTCAAAGTAATGCTACGAACTAAACTTATATGTTTCTACCTAGAGCATTATAGGATCCTTTGTACAGGTGTATTTTTATCAAGCATAATTAATAAAAAATGGCTAAGCATTTTGCATTTCATCTCTTATGCCCATCTTTTTTTTTTGTCAAATGCTTAAACTTTCTTTCTTCTCTTTATATATTTTCTATCTATATTTTTTTCTTTACATTTTTAAGCACCCGGATAAAAATGACATGAATGTTCATACTGAGACTTTGAAAAGAATTTGAAATAACCAATCTACACTAGTGAGGTCGAACCTAGGAGTATTTTGAGGAAAGCATCATGTTGCTTGTTTTGTTGAGACTAATTGAACAGGAAGAAAAACAATCTTGCCCCATAAAGCACCTATTAAAACCATGAACTTTAAGACAGAGAAAGATAAAAAAAGGTTAAGATATGAACCTCTATGAACTCATTAGCCCAAACTAAATTGATGAATCTTCTTTAAGAATATTGGGATGTATTTGCCTGGTCCTACCAAGACATACATAGGCTAAACATTGACATAGTGGTTCATATACTTCCCTTAAAATCTGAGTGCAAACCTATCCAACAAAAACTTAGGAGAATGAAACTTGAGATGCTTTTAAGGACTAAAGAAAAAATAAAGAAGCAATTTAATGTAGGATTTCTTGAAGTAGCCAACTATACTAAATGGGTAGCCAACATTGTCTCAGTTTTTAAAAAAGATGATAAGGTTTGAATATATGTAGATTACAGGGACTTAAATTAAGCTAGCCTTAAAGACAATTTCCCTCACCTCAAATCGATACCTTAGTAGATAATATTGCTAAAAATTCCTTATTTTCATTTGTGAACATATTTTGGGCTATAATTAAATTAAAATGGCACCTGAACACATGCAAAAAACCATATTTGTGACCATATAGGTTACATTTGCTATAAGGTTATGCCTTTCAAGCTCAAGAATACCAAGCCAACTTACCAAGTAGTAAATGTGACATTATTCCATGACCTCATGCACAAAAAAATAGAGGCCTATATGGATGATATGATTCCTAAATCCCTAAAAGAGATTGAGCATGCCGCTAACCTCCATAAACTCTTTAAACAGTCGTATAAATATTAACTCAAACTAAACCCAGCCAAGTACACTTTGATCTTACCTTTGGTAAGCTATTAGGCTTTATTGTGAGTGAATGAGAAATTAGTTGATTTTGACAAGGTAAAGGCTACCAAAAACCTTCCATTGCTTCATACATAAAAAGAAATAAGGAATTTCCTTAGGAGACTGAACTATATAGCTTGATTCATATCCCAACTAATTGATAAATGTGATCAGATCTTTTGCCTACTCCAAAAACAGAACCTCGATGAATGGAATGGTAAGTGCCAACAAGCTTTTGACAAGGTCAAGTGTTACCTGTTAAGCCCACCAATGCTTATATCATTGAAGGCTGATCGACCACTAATTTTATGTCTGTCAATTGTCAACAACTCCATGGGCTATGCACTAGGTCAACATAAGGAGTAAGGAAAGAAATAATAAGCTATCTTCTATCTATACATGAAATTCATTGAGTATGAAAATAATTACTCCATAATTAACAAGTTATGTTGCGCTCTGGCTTAGAACTTGGAGGTTAAGGCAATACATGTTATATCACACCTTATGGCTAATCGTAAAACTAAATCTTATTAAATACCTATACGAGGCTCTTGCTTTGTTAGGAAAGTTTACCTAGAGGCAAATCTTACTTTTAAAATATGATGTTATTTATATATGTGAGAAGCCATTAAAGATAATGTGATAGCTGAGTTATTGGCAAGCTGAGCCAAAGAAGACTATGAACCATTCGATTTTGAATTCCCAAATAAAGACCTAATGTGCATATCTAAAGCAAAAAAAATGGTATCAATTATAGCTAAACTTGGAAAATTATTTCAATGTAGCCTCAAATGCATTGGGACATAGAATTAAGGTTATTTTGATCTTACCAAATGGAGAATATTATCCCTTCTTTGCTAAACTAAACTTCAACTGCACCAATTACATAGTTGAATATGAGGTATGTGTATTACGACCATTGAGAGGGGCATCAAAACTTTACAAATGTATGGGGACTCTGCCTTGATAATTAATCAGCCCCAAAAAGAATTGAAAACATGGGATGCTAAGCTATTCTAACATGGAAGGCTAATCAATGAACTAGAACAACAATTTGATGAAATCAACTTTTAGCATTTACCTTGGGAAAACAACTAAGTGGTAGATGTTCTGGCAACCTTGGCTTTTATGTTTGAAGTAACCTAGGAGTCAGAAGCAACACCTATCCAGATAAGTATTCATGAAGCTTCTGCCTATTGCTATAACATAGAAGAAGAAAGGGATGGTCTGTCATGGTACCATGACATTCTTCATTATATTTAAGACCAACAATATCCAGAGCATGCTATAGAAACTAACAAGTGAACCATCCAAAGAATGTTTATAAGTTTCATTATGGATGGTGAAGTCCTATAAAAGAAAAGTTTTAGGATCAAACATTACTCCAATGTGGGAATGCTCTTGAAGCTAAGAGAATTCTGGAATCGGATCATGAAAGAATTTATGGTATGCATGTTAATAGACACAGAATGGCAAAACAAGTCATGAGGTCTGGATATTATTGGTTGACACCTAAAAAAGACTGAATTAACTATGCTGGGAAATGCCACAAGTGACAATTCTAAGTAGACAAAATCCACATCCCACCTTTACCCTTGCATGTCATGATGGCTCTTTGGCCTTTCTCTATGTAGGGCATGGATATGATTGGAGCTATCATTCCCAAAGCTTCAAATAGGCATCACTTTATTTTGGTTGCCATTGATTATTTTACCAAATAGGCAGAAGCAACCTCATATTCCAATGTCATTAGATTTGTTATGTATAACTTTGTGAAATGAGACATTATCTGCCAATATAGACTCCCTGAACAGATCATCATAAATAATGCACGCAACCTAAACAACAAAATGATGGAAACAATTTGCTCCCAGTTCAAGATTAAGCACCACAATTCAGTGCCTTATTGTCTAAAAATGAATGAAGTGATCAAGGCAACCAATAAAAACATTAAGAAAATAATCGAGAAGATAGCCAAAACTTATAAAGATTAGCACTAAAATCTACCCCTTACATTGCATGCCTATCGCACAACAGTTCAAAATTCCATTGGAGCTACCTCATACTCTATAATCTACGAATAGAGGTAGTCTTACCCATTAAAGTTAAAATCCCTACACTCAAGATTTTGATGGAATCACACCTTAAAGAATTTAAATGGGTTAAGAACTGATATAAACAACTTATCATGGCTAGATGCATCAAAAGCGCATAATAAGAGCTCATAATAAAAAGTTTAACCTTATCAGTTTCGAAAATGAGACTTAGTGCTCAAAAAGATCCTTCTAGTTCACAAAGATACTTATGGATTGGACTTTAAAGTGGGAAGGTCATTATGTGGTTATGTGAGCTTTCTCCAAATGAGCATTGATTCTAATTGAGATAAATGGCAATGACTTGCCCAACCTTGTTAACACTAATTCCATAAAAAAGTATTACGCTTAAAAAGATACTTTGAATGAAAACATGGAAGGATGACTTAAACAACCAAACTTTACCCTTGTTTGAACCTAATCAAGGTCAATACTAACTTATGAACTATCCTCCATCAAAATACCAAAATTTGGCCAACCTCCTCATCTTATCTTAATTTTACCAAACCCATTTTTACCTGATCCTAGAGGAAAAAAAAAGGTGTCTACCTCGACTTAGGGCAATTACCATAGGGCAATCTAAGAAGTTGCTCGAAGAATGGCCAACATTAAACAAATTGGTTATCTAAGAGAAGTCTCTACAAGTACTTAACAAAAGACTCATAGCATTAGCATAAAAAAGATCAATTATTTGAAAAAGTTAATCTTCAAATTTCTTTGTACCTCCCAAAATGATCAATGAATTATATTTCTTTTCACTAAAAAATGAAATAGAACCATTTCATTCTTTGAATCTTTTTTTTCGTACTTGCATACCATATTGCATCATGTTTGTCATATAATTGATAATGCTTGATAAATTGTACAAAATTGAAAATGGAATTTCTTGGTATTACTTAAAGAAGATAAAACTTTACAGGAAAATCTTTTCAGGTTTAAAAAACCAAGATGGATTCTAAAACCATAAGTAGACTTATTTTTTAGACTTTTCTATGTTGAAAAACATGATAAAAGATGTCCTTCAATAAATCTTAGCCAAAAGGTAGAGCCAAATCAATGATCCTTAACCCCTACCTACAAACACATTCCTATTAATCAGTTTAGACCATCAAATAAATCTTTTAGGCATGTCAAGAACCATGTTGCTAAGTTTGTAACCTACTAATGTAAGTCAATCAAATTTAAAACCTTCTTATGCATCACAGGTCACCATAACCTTCAAAAATGACCTAAACCATTTGCCAAAAGACTTTTAAATATTAAAAGTAAAGTTGGCAAACCTTAAAACATAAAACACTTGATGAAACTCAAGATGAAAGGTAATTCAAAACTTTAAAGCCAATTGCTTGATTAGGCATTTAAAATCATCACCTTTGCATCACTTAAACATGCATTTACATCTTCATGCATCATTTATATAACAATTAACATCCTTTAGGTATAAATTCCTAGTCATAGAAGTCAAACCAATAAAGAACCTTAGGTATAAATTCTTATTTTTAAAAGCCCTAAAATGCTTTAAGTAAGAATCCCTGACCTAATAAGCTCATAAATCAAAAAGTTATCTAGGAAAGGTACCTAAACTTATGATGTTTAGTCTATAAAAAGCTGGATGCCCATTTCTTTTTATGTCCATGAAGAGCTTGATTTTTTTTTCTTTTTTTTAGTCCACAAAGAGTTAGGCGCCTTTTTTCTTCTAATCTATAAAGAGCTAGACATTTTTTTCCTTTTAGTCTATAAATAGCTTGGTGCCTATTTTTCTTAATCCATAAAAAGCTGGATGCTTGCCTACCTCAATCCACAAAGAGCTGGATGCTTACCCACCTTAATTTATAAAGAGTTGGACACCTACCTGCCTTAGTCCATAAAGAGCTCGATGTTTAACTACCTCAGTCCATAAAGAGCTGGATGCCTACCTACTTCAGTGCATAAAGCTAGACGCCTACCAACCTCAGTGCACAAAGAGCTAGATGCTCACCTTCCTTAGTCCACAAAAAGCTAGACGCCCAATTACCTCAGTCCATAAAAACATGGATGCCTACCTATCTCAACCTATAAAGAGCTGGATGCTATAAATGATTAGATTTGAGACTAAACCCAAAGATTTCCCGTTTATGATCCTGAATTTATTAGTACCTTAGATGCTTACTTTTTTTAGTACACAAAGAGATAGACGCCCACCTACCTCAGTCCATAAAAAGATGGATGCCTACCTATCTCAATTTATAAAGAGCTGGATGTTATAAATGATGAGATTTGAGATTAAACCCAAAGATTTCCCATTTATGATCCTGAATTTATTAGTACCTTCCATAGCTTAAAGCACTTTTCCAATGACTGCTACTTGTTTAAGTCCTTATTAGTTTTACAAAACCTCTTTCTTTCTTTTGCTCAACTTATTCATTGAGGACTGAAACTAAAAGCCTTACTGGTGAAAAGCTTATAGCCTGGTACCTATGAACTAAATAGGATACAGATGCAGATTTAGATAGATGAATGCTGAGCTAGTACGATTGGTGCTATCAGAGGCTGTTGCTTATATGATGCCTCTTCATAAACATTGGTGACTTCAATACCACTATTAGGTTACTTTTAGGATTAGCTAGTCTTTTACCTATGTCGATAGCACTTGTTTGCCTTTTGTCCTTTAAAGCATTAGATAATAACTTAGTCAGTTTCATTATCTGAGCTTTAAGTTCCTTGTTTTTATGAATTAATTATTCCTAAGACATAATATACATGAGTTTTAGTCATTCAATATGCATTTGGTGCTCATTTTCCATGGCTCTTCGATGGTTGCGAGTATTGTATCAGTGACAAACAATATATTTTGTGTTTCAAAGCACCTTATACTTTGGATTATTGTTGATTAGACTTTTATGATATGTCATGACTATGCTTAATGATATGATAATAAGTATGCAGTTATAGTAGTAAGTGATAATCAATGAATAGATAAAACAATAAAAAAATTGAGTTACTTATGCAAATGCTTGGATTGCAAAGTAGCTTCACCAATAGCATCTTTCATAAAGTAGCAAAAGAGTTTGATTATACATGATTACATCCAAAAATATCTAACACGATTACATTATCTAATCACTTGTTCCAAGAAATACATCAATTCTTATTCATGGTCTCTAATGGCCATGATATCTTACTTCAAGGAGTTAGCTATCTTGATTATGTTATCCATCTTCTCTTAGGCCACCTAAAATTGTTTAATAAGATGGCAATAGTGATCCTAATAGTTCTAACGCTTTTGATCAGCCATCTGTTGCCATGCTCACTTACTCTAAGGCTCTCATTAGCTCTTCAATATGGTTTTAATGAGTTTGCAAAGATTACTTTAGGTCTTGAATTTTGAGTGCTAGGACTTCATTTTCAAACCTGTTTTCTCTCAAACTCTCATACTTGAGCTTTAAGACATCCATTCTTTCTTTGTTTGGTTGATAAGAAAACATGGACTATGAGCTAGTCCTTATTGACCCTGGCCTTTTTTGTCTACTAATTCAACTTTTTATTGAAGTTGACAAGCTTTGCCTCTTATTTGGCTAATGACTTGTTGATGCACCAAAGCTTGCTTCTTTTTTAAAGTGCCACATAATCTTTTATTGAACTTCTGAGATCCTTTTTGATAATCTTTTTCTTTGATAACTTGATTCATATCTCCATCTTGAATGTCGATATCCATTTCTAGTTGGCTCTTTTCCTCCTTTAAACGAGTGATTTCTATGGTAAAGGTTGCCCTTTCTTATTTGAATTTATGCTCAAGCAATTCAATCTAAAAAAGAGGCTTATTAATTGGGACTTTAGATGTCCCAACATTGAAGAGCAACAAAGTGTCATTGATATAGTGGATTCTCCATTCACTATATCAAAAGTCACATTGCTCCTTTTCTAATATCTTTTCATGCAATATACCTCTCTCCAAGCATGGAAAGCTGGTTAGACTTTTGGCTTATAATCGGTCTTACTATATTTAAGGTCCTAGTACTTAAGGTCTTAGAAGAATAGGATGAATTATTGACATTAAACCTATCCCAAGATGCATAGCTATTACTTCTCTATAATCCCATAAGTGGCACATGTATCTATACACAATCAATTAAAGGGAAATCCATGGAGCCTTCCATGTAGCCTATTTTCCTTTGAGATTTTAAAACTCTTCAACCCACTATTCCTTGATCTTATCTTGGGGCCATTCTTTTTCAAAGACCTCGCAGAGAAGCTAAAGTTGGGAGAAAAACTATGCAATGTTTTCCTTTTTTGATGCAAAAGTGGTTGACAAGCCAAATATGATGAAGTAGGACACGTCCAATGAATTAAATCGTTCCCACTATCTTACAAAAGCTAAAGGCTCAACGATCTTGAGGCTACAGGGTTAATATTATAGCATAGTCAAAAGAAGAAAACTACGACTACTGCCTCTATGTACCCTTAGGTTTTTAGGAATATGATCAGCCTCTATATTACCAAGGCATAATGATCCTAAATTTTTCTTGCATATGTAAGACTTGGCATTATTTCCCTCAAACTAGCCTAAAAAATTCACTCACTATCCCTTTCATCTTAACATGTCCTTCGATCCATGATTCTGTGGCTATGAGAATCTGTGCTAGTCTTTTATTAAAAGGTGGAGATTGAGACACTTTTTAATACACCTTATCGGGCTTGGCCCCTTTAATGTTAAGTAACATATATAGTCATCAATAATTGGGACCAGATCATCTTGATTAAAGGTGACTATCAGTAAGCTGAATTCCAAAATTGTGAGGCTACTTCTAATAAGTTAACATCCAACTTAACATGGACTGAGAGGGCTATATTCCCATATCTCTTTATGAATGGCTCTCTCTTAGTGTTATCTTATGTAAACACCCCATTTTGTTTGGGCCAAAACCAAGCATCAAAATCTATCATCTAAGACATTAAAGAACAGTGATTTTAAGTATCTTCAGAAGCATGAATTAATTTTTCATTCCTTTTAGTTAAAAAGAGGTAACTTAGGGAGCCTAAGGTATGTGCAAGTCATATTGGTGCATAAGTATTGACAAGAGGCCCTTAAGTCATCAAAAATTTAAAATTTCGTATATAGTATCGATAAAAAAGAGTTTGGTCTTAAGTTCTAATGAGGTATATCAATATCTATCATGATTGTATCGATACAGGCCTTGGCAGTAGCTAAAGTTATGATTTTTGCAAAAATATCAATACATAAACTTAAGTATCAATATAAGCCCATAAAATATCGATATAGGGTTCTAAGTCTTGAGACTGAAAACATTTTTTGCTCTTAGTGTGTACACACTTCCTTGTATTGATACTCATAGGTAAAAGTTGCCTTGTGTATTGATACATTAAGACATTTTTGCCTAATTTCAGCCATTTTCCAACCTTCTAAAATTTAATTCAAACATGATTTTTGCATAAAAAAACCATTATAATTCATTCCAGACCTCGACTTTAGGCTTATGGTTAGACTTAAACCAAATTTTAGAGCCCATATAACTAATGACAAGGGTCACTTTCATGAAAATATGGCCATAAGAAAGCATGGCATGCATATATTCAGCTGTAGGCTATTGTAGCTTTTCTACCCCCTGCTCTACATGGTATAACTTATGGGAAAAAGGTCAGTTGAGCATAGTAGCTAGAGATATCCCCTAATGAATGAATGAAAGATAAAAAAATGCCCTTACCTTGTTTCCTAAAAGCATTGGTTGAGCATTGAATTTAAAGAGAGCTTTTAGCTACCTAGAAAGGAGACTTCTAGCCATTTTAGAAAAAGCTTCAGCCATCCCCAAGAATCCCCTAAAAATCTCCAACCTTAAACTCTCTTAAAAAACACTGTTCCATTACTTTTCACCTTTAAGCTTCTTTTATTGCCATAGTTCCCTTAAATCACCACTAGAAAACCTCTAAAAACTCAACCTTTCATAAACTTTCACCTTCAAAATACCCCTTATCAACCATGTTACCAGAAAGC